>VYZP01004989.1:1407-15949 GCA_013400635.1 Hypocryptadius cinnamomeus | reverse complement strand
GGTGTGAGAGCGGGACAAGTCCTCCCCGCCGCTAGGCGGCGCTAGTGTAGTGGATTGTGCCCCCTCGCGCTGACCGGAAGTTGCCTCAGGCGCGGAGGCGCGCGGGTGACGCAGGGCAGCGGGGCCGGGGAGGCGGCGGGGCCATGGAATCCGCGGCGAAGGGCAGCTACGTCCTCGCCAACCTCGCCGAGGTGGTGGAGCGTGTCCTCGGCTTCCTGCCCACCAAGGCGCTGCTGCGCGCCGCCTGGTAAGGGCCGGGGCCGCGGCCGCGGGGTGGGCGGCGGCCGGCTCCGGTTGGCGGGGGCGGTGCGGCCGACGCGGTGTGTCCGTGTTGTGTTGCAGCGTGTGCCGGCTATGGAGGGAGTGTGCCCGGCGGACGCTGCGGACGCGGCAGCGAATCGCGTGGGTGTCGGCGCTGGAGCCGGGCCCCGCCGAGAACCACGCGCTGGTGCGCGCGCTGGCCCGCGAGCTCGAGGTGAGGGGGCGCCTTCGTTTAAACGCTGAACGCGCTTCTTCCAGCCGCTCGGCAAAAGGGACGTGTTCGGAGGCGTAGGTGGTTTTGACAGTTCAAGTGTTGCGTGTTAATACACCGATCAAAACGCCGAGGATTTGCAGTTCAGGGCACATCTGTTCATCGCGGCAATCTTGTTAAGAGGTTAACCCTCATAGGCTGGGAGACACTGAGTAAACACTGCAGAACTTCTCTGTCTGGCAGGATTTCTTTCCAGTATTAACCTGGTGCTGGGTCTTCACTACACAAAGATTCATGTCAGGGTCTTTCGCAGTAGACAAGCCTCAGCAGATCAGTGTTAAACCATCCGGGACAAGAAGGGCCGGAAGCGCCTCTACACTGTTTCCCAGCATCAGCACTGGTGAGCAGTAGACGCCAACAACCATGAGTGCAAGGAGTTTAGATAGTGCTAAAAGAAGGAGTAGAGTCATGGGCCAGTCTGCTGAGCTGTTCTTGCTTCTGTGAGGTTTGGGTCAGCTTCCTGCCTGTGGGCAGAAGTGCCTCTGGGCACTTCTGAGGTTAATGAGAGGTTATCTGTTGGCTGACAGGAGCCTGGTGAGGGGGGAGGGGACCGGTGTGGGCCGGCGGTGGAGCAGGAGCAGTTTCTCCTCTGTTTCTGCCCCCACTTTACCTCCACTGTGTCCTGTCTTACGTACTCCGCCTGTGTCTTTGCAGAAGGTGCACGTCCTGCCCCAGACCGTGCTCTACATCGCTGATGCAGAGACCTTCAGCGGGCACGAGGAGTGTCACGAGCAAAAGAAAGGTAAAGCCTGGACCCAGCTCACTTCCACTTAAAGATACGCTGGGATGTAAGTAGAGCACAGTCAGCTGAAAGGGAATTCTCTATGTTTCGGTTTCAATGGAAAGGAAATGTTTTGCAGAAACTGTGACCACATAGTACTGTGTTTGTGGTACGGAGCGGCTCACAGCTCTTTGCTAAAGTGCACAGATGGGTTCCTGTCCCTTCTGTGGAGGACACGGTGTGTGTGCCTGCCGGCAGTCCTGTGCTCTCAGGGAGCAGCACAGACCAGTGTGCTGTTACCAGGGCGGCCACTGATGGGCAGCATTGGTTAAACAGGACAGGGTTTGGCTGTGGGGTTTGCTCAGAACACACTTTTACTGCTGTCTGATGGTTTTTTTGGTTTCTTCTTATTTTAACAGCCAGAAAAAGAAACAGTAAAGAAACTGCTCTCGCACTTGAACAGTTGTTGCCAAAGCGATGTCAGGTTCTTGGACTGGTCACCCCAGGGATTGTAGGTAGGAGCAAAATGTGTGGGTTTTTGAGAGGTCAGCTTGAAGGTGTCATCTCCCACCTTGTTCAGCAATGGCTTCAATTTTAAGGAGTTCACAGTGTTGCTGCTAAGTGACATGGAGCTTACTTCATGTATTGCAGTTATAATTAAAAGGGTTGATTTGATTGGGCAGGCAGCTTTCCCTGGCACCTTAATGTACTTATTCAGTGTTGCTTGGATTTATGAATACATTTCAGTCATATTGTGACTAACTGTAGAGGGCATCCTGGTATATACCTGTTTGTAATGGTCTAGTAGAAGGCATATGTAGTAACTGGAAAATTCATGGCCTCCTGTGGCAAGCTTTTTCTCATGCTTCACTTTTATCATTAGAAAGTTGTTTTTTTATAGTTTCTCACCTTAAATTCACTTCCCACATTATAAGTAAGGTATTTGATTGTTGTCATTACCATATTTTAATAATACACTCCCAATTTTTCTGTCAGTTTTGCTTTATACTGTCATCACATGCTTATAGGACACCTTAAAAACTTGAGTATGTCTGTGTGCCTGCGGAGTTGGCAGGAAGGCTCGTATTGCACTGTTCCTGTTTTCCTAATGTTTTATATTTGGTGTGCCTGGGGAGATATGTGTAAATATATCCATGTCTCTGTGTCAAAACTGACTTCAGTGGGATCGATAGCCAGGAGGACCTACATGTTTCATCTTTCCAAAACATTAAGAAAAAATCACACCAGTTTTCAGTTAGATAAGTTGTTACAGAAATAGATTGTCATGTTTTATATCACCTGAGCTGTTCAACCTCTTTCTGCCTGTGTCAGTGTAAATGAATGTATTAGAATCTCTGAACACAAGATGCTTGGTTTTGTCTCTGTAGTTACCCCGATGGGTTCAAGCAGCAATCAGCCTCAAGAAATTGAAGAGGGCGAAGCTGGGTTTGCTCTGTTGTTCCCCAAAATTGATGGGGTGAAAATTCATACCTTCCATTTTTCTAAAGATGTGAAGAACAGGGTCTTTGATGAAAGCAAATTTGCTGAAGCAGGTATGTCATTTTTCTCTCCTTTATATGGGCTTTTGTGAGGTGCTGCTCTCTGAGGTGCCACTGGAGTTCTGAGTAGAACCAGCAGCTTCTGTAGTGGCTCCAAGAGCCTCTGTGGGGCTCCAGCTGGTGACTGCTCATCTCTGCTCCTCCCAGTCTCTGGAGTACTAAGCAGAAGTTATCCCGAGTATCGGGTTCTAGTTACTTCAGTTACATTTCAAGCGGAGCTGTTGGGAGAGAGATGTGCTGTAATACTTGAGGAGAAACTAGGATGGTAAGAGTTCAGGAATTAAAAATAAGGGGATCAGTGTTGGCTTTTGTTTGTAGGTCTGAAGAATAACCCAGATCTCCGTGTTGTTCTTCTGTTTGGCTACAACTCCTGGAAGACTGGAGCTACTCGATTTCTTCATCAGATAGTCAATCCATTGAATGAGAAAAGTATCATCCTGGCTGGAGGACAAGTGGAGAGCTTTACATCACTGACCTCTGAGAAGTAGGTATTTTTTTCAAGGTAAATTATGAAAAAGATTTAACTTGAGAGAAACATTGCAGATCCATAGCCTTCTAGTAATATTGAAAATCCCATTTACCAGCAGTAAAATAACAATTTCTTAAAGGGAAAAATGCCACAACTGCTACACTGTGATGTAGCCAGAAAAGCTGGAAGCTTGGTATGGCTGTGTTACAATTTGGATTCTGGAAACCCAGCTAGGAGAAACCCAATGAAAAGGAGATTTCTAGCTTCAGGTACCTTTGTGTGTTTATTGCAGTCAGCATTTCATCTCTGGAGTGCAGGTGAATGAATGCCTGCTGTGATGGAGCCCAGGATGTGAATGTGTGTTTGTGTATCTGCCTCAGTTTGGCTCACGGCACGGAGCAGTGGCTGCACACACAGCAAGGCTGTGCCCCAGGAGCTCACCTGATCCACCGTGGCTGCTGAAGGATGTGGCACTCCATCCTGTGGAGCACGGTGCAACCGTGCCCATAGCTCCTCTCGTCCCACTGGGGGCTGGAGTCCATACTAATATCGACGTTTTTCTTGCATCTGATTTTGCCAGCTGCACCATTGCCCCAGATAAGGGAGCTGACCTTAAATGAAGTCACTGCAGATAAAGGTTAAATATGTAGCGACTTAACCCCTTGTGTCCTGGCCAACCAGTTTAAAGCAACATGAATCCAAAACCTTTACTGACTGCTGCCTTGCTTCGATGTATAAATCCTCGGTGCCTTTGCTTGTTGTAGTTGGAATTGCAGAGCTGTGACATACACAAACTACTGAGTTTGGCATGAGTGAAACAAGTTTATGGTCAATACCTAGTAATGGATGTGGAAGTTTCTCTTTGTGAAAGGTTGCTGCACAAAAACATTGCTAAAATATGAAGTCTTTGGTTTGCTTTTTAATTCTGGTTGGTATCAGAATCACTGCAATGTCAGCTGCTCTGAACCTACGTCTGCCGCAGCAGCAGTTTAGTCCAGTGAGAAATGGTCCCCCCACAGTGTTCTCTAACTCGGTGCCTGTTGCCTTTCAGTAACCACGCCCAGCCTGGTGACGCCTGTGGTGTGGTTGGGTTGGCTTTCAGCGGTCCCCAGATCCAGAGTGCCACTGTCCTGCTAGACCAGGATGTGGCTGATGAGAGGACAGCAGAAGCAGCCATGCAGCGTCTCAAAGCAGCGAACATCCCCGAGCACAACACCATTGGCTTCATGTTTGCCTGTGTTGGCAGAGGATATCGGCATTACAAAACCAAAAGGAATATGGAAGCAGATGCATTTAGGAAGTTTTTTCCAAATGTACCCCTCTTTGGCTTTTTTGGACATGGGGAAATAGGATGTGATCGAATAGTTACTGGGAATTTTGTGTTAAGAGAATGTAATGACATAAAGGATGACCTGCTTCATGGTTATACTACTGTTATGACTCTTATTCACCTTGGTTCAACTAAAGCATAAGTAAGGTTTAATGCTTCAGTGAGCTGTTTGTTTCATTCCAGAGAGCTGAGAGGTCTGGAAGAGTGGACATCTTGCAGTCAAAACCCCTTCCAAAACATGAACATCATTTTGGTAATGTTATTGAGTCTTGTAGTTGCAATAGAGTTTACTGTAATATCTGTGACAAAACCTTGCATTTTTTGTAGTCCCCTGTACGCGTCAGAATTGCAGGAAATTATATTTGATGGAATTCTGCATTTGAAGAAAGCCTCTTTCTTCCAAAATGAAAATGGTTTCTACAGATCATAGAATATGCTGAATTGGAAGGGACCCATCAGGATCGTTGGGTCCAACTCTTGGCCCTGAACAGGACATCCCAAGAATCCCACCAAGTGCCTGAGAGTGTTGTCTAAACTCTTCTTGAGCTCAGGCAGGGCTTGGTGCTCTGGCCACTTTCCTGGGGAGCCTGTTCCAGTGTCCAGCCACTCTGGGTGAAAAACTTTTTCCTGGTATCCAACCTAAACCTCTCTGGCTCAGCTTCATGCCACTTCCTCGAGTTCTGGCACTGGTCATGAGAGTGAAGAGATATTGAAGACCACAATGAAGTCTCCCTTCAGTCTCCTTTTCTCCCGGCTGAGCAAACCAAGTGTCGTCAGCTACTCCTCATAAGGCTTCTCCTCCAGATCCTTCCCTTCCTCATGGCATTCCTCTGGACCCACTCTAAACTTGATGTCTTTTTTATACAGAGGTGCCCAAAACTGCCCATAGGACTGGAGACTGCCTCAGAGCAGAGCGGAGCAGGACAGTCCCCTCCCTGGCCTGGCTGGCAGTGCTGGGCCTGATGCCCCCAGGACATGATTGGCCCTCCTGGGTGCCAGGGCATGGCTGGCTCATAGCCAGCTTACCATCAACCTCAGCTTCCTTCCCACAGCTGCTCTCCACCCTCCTGCTCCCCAGTCCGTACACACAGCCAGGGCTGCCCTGTCCCAGGTGCAGAATCCAGCACTTGCATTGTTACGTTTCATATGATTGGTGATTGCCCATCTCTCTTTGTTAATGTCTTTGCAGGGCCTCTGTCCTTGAGAGAGTTGACAGCTCCTTCCAAGTTAGTGTCAATGGCAAACCCAAATGTAGAAAGAAACAGTACTTTGATGTGCTCTATTTATGCATATAAAGCACTCTAGAAAAACCACTGATGCATTAAATCTACCATTTCCTGGATTTTGTTTCTAGAGAGATGCAGGACTTTCTCAGAGTCCTATTTACAAAACTGAAGTTTTACTAGATAAAATCAATTAAAATCTTTAAAGTAACAAAGTATTTGTTAAATAAAGATAGAAGTATGTAAAAGTACCTTGCTTTCTATTCTTAGAGAAAAAGCTCTGATTTAAAGATGTTGTCCAGCTAAGAGTTCAGCTGGGCTCACCACCTTGAACTGAATTTCAGTTGCTCAACTGTGTGGCTCAGAATTCAGTTGTTGCCTCTTCTCCTGTAGTGTGATTACAATCTTTTAAATCCAGAGTGCTTAGTAATAAGTCTATCTATCTTTAAGTTTCTATAGGAAGTTTTTTGTTCTTAAATTTGGAATTGTGGGACACACAAGATCTGGCTATATTATATTTATATAGAGACTTTAAGTAAGACTTGTGCTTCTGCATGTTTTTCCCATGCTTTTACATCAGTCACCTGTTTTGATTGCTGCAGCTGGCATGCAGTATCAAGTAAGTAAATTCAGCATAGTCTCAGTGTAGCTAATATATATTTGCTGCTTTTTAAATTCTTTCCTCCCTTTTATTTTCACGTAGTAATAGAATGACAAGAAAATAAGATTGATTTTGCACCATATCACCAGGTTTCTAAATGCAGGCAGCTGGCCCGTTTTCAGTGTATTAAGAGTATACTTACTTGTATGTTGTACAACAAAGTAACAAGTTTTGCTTTGAATGTACCAAGGAAGACTTCAGTTAGCAACTTTATGCCCGTGTCTAGTTAAAACTTTTCCTGAACTTGGCCTAGCAAGCTTTAGTAGGGGTGTTATCTGTTGTGAGCATTGACTGTTGTCAGTTGAGCACAGACAGCACTTCACCATGGCTGTATTGATGATGGGTTTTTTTAATTAGAAGATAGTATGAGCTGTGAACTCCCAGTGGCAATTTGTGGATGGAAGATTAGTAAGTGTGAGTGTGACTTGGACAACATTTGGTTATTTCATTTAGAGGGAAAGGTATCTGGAAGTGGAGTATGGTTGAATTTTCAGAGAAGCCCCTTGGTGGGAGGTGACTGTGTGTTATTTTAACATAACCAGAATGTCACATGTGGCCCTTTGCGTCTGCATAACCTTCATGTTTAACAGGACAGAAAGGAAGTGTTTCATTTCTGTAATGCAGATAGGATTCCTGGTGCTGTCAGCCATGCTGAGCAGCCTAGGAAGGTTAACTGGTTGCTGTGTTGGAGCAGTTGAAGGGCGATCAACCAAGTGTCCTCAATAAAGACTCAGCCAGAAGGTCAGAGAAGTTGATGGTGAGCTCAGACGATGGCACAGCTAAACCAGAACCACCAGGGTGGTCTGCAGGCGACTGTCAGCAGGTCCTGTAGGTGAGGAAGCTTCAGAGGTAAACACAGTACAGAAAAGGGGGTGGAGGGTGGCAGGGTCTGCATCAGAATCCAGGAATCCTCTCCAGCATCAAGAAATGTGGAGATGAACACCCTAGAACCATGCACGTAGCTGGAACCACTAGAATGTCTGTCCCAGGCCTCATCATGCCTTCTGTGTGACAGGGAAATGGTGTAAGTGATAAAATTGCAACATCTGTCATTAAAGTGTTTTGCTATCCAAATTCATTTTGCCTCCATGCTGTTATTTGCTCTTCAACCACAACTCCTGAGAGAACCCCAGATATATTTACTTACAAGGTGCATATACCAAAAGGCAGAGATAATTGATAGAAAGTCTTGCAGTGCCAAAATTTATACTTCTGCCACTCAGAAGAAGCAAGCATGAGGTTTTAAAGTGGTTACAGTTACTTAAATGAGTATTCAGTGATTAAGGCAAATGTAAATAGCAGGACTACTCAAAAGATAGCTAAAGATAAGGTTTATCTGCAGTTACAGTGCTGACAGTAACGTGTTTCCAGCAAGAGAATAGAGTCCCTAAGTGATCACAACTGGATTTTGGTTTTGTTACAAAAAAAGTAATACTTGCAAAGTCACAAGACCTGCAGGGAGGAGTGATAGTTTTGCTTACAAAAGGTAAAGACATTATTTTTTCCAGTGTTTTGAATAGGAGTGCTTCGCTGCACATTTGTTCTTCATGCATCATTCAATTAATTGATCTGTAGGTTTCAAAAACACAAAAAATAATAGGCAAGCAGTGTGATGTATAACCTCGTACTCACAACCAAAGTAGCAATTACCAAACATAAAGCCATTACTGCTATCACTTTTATTTTAAAGTTACTATCCAAAGATCTCCTCAGTATAGGATGTTTCTGTAACATGCAGTCGTAATAAAGTGAGAATAAATTGATAAAGAGGAGCAAAACTTAAGAACAAATAGTTACATATGATTCTGAATTAATTTTTAGTTAAAAATTTACCTCAAAACGCACTCAGTGTCATTGCCCCATCTTAGTTTCTATTTTTCTTTCTAAAAATGGAGAACTTCTTTCTACTAGAAGTAACTGTGGTGGGGGTTCTTAGCTTTCATATCAGAAATTGGAATTAAGTTTTCTGATGTTTGGCCCTGTGAGAGAACAAGCAAAAAGCATTTGTAATTCAGATACCTGCTTCTCTTCTACTCAACAGAATGATACAGAAAAAGAACATTTGAAGTATAGAAGTTTGCATAGTTAAAAGTTACAAAGATCTTAAGTGTACGGTTAAGTGATCTTTTATAGGATGTCTTATAGTCTCTGAGCACTCTGCAAACATTAAGAAAGTAATGATTTCTTCCACTGTCTGATTATTTTTCATGATTTTGTGGTGAAGGAGATTTGTTTTACTTTATGAATCTCTGGTGGATCTCTAAAATCCATTTAATCTTCATACAGCAGTTGTATGTTCTGCACACAAATGCAGGTAACACAGTTGTTTGAGTCTGATTATCATCTGCAGTTTTTCCTGTTGCTAAGCCCATTTAGCAGCCAGCTTCAGGAGAGGCTGTTTCAGCTGTTTCACCAGGACTCCACATTAGCCTTGAGCGGGTTCTGAACTGTAGGCTCCAAGGTGTGCAGCTTGGTAAGTAACCAAGCTTACTTCTGCTGCTGGTGTGCATTGGTCCTGTACTACTAGTTTAGGTCAAACAAATAGAAGTTTAAACATTGCAGGGCCTTTTAATTGATTATTCCATGCCTACCAGCACTTCAGGACAGTGTGGGGTATAATTCTAGAGAGAACATACAGCTACAGTGAGAAATTGGAAACTCAGGAAATGCCTGAGAGAGGTTTGGATTCTTTGGAAGTGATATCACCTGGATACTTAGAATTATCAGCAGAGAAATAGCTAATTAGATGGTTTTTTTCCAAGTGCTTTGATAATTTAGGTGAAAAAACTTTATTCCCAAATCACTGGGATTTGTGCTTCTAAATGCTTTTGAAATACAATGTATAAATTGTCATCATAGATCTCACAGGTATATCTTCCCATAGCAGGTAGCACAAAATTCTGAAAATAAATGTTTCAGAGATTCACATCACTGAGTCAGTGGCAGGTCATGTCACCTTTCCATGATAAATTTTCACAGCTATGAGAGTTAGAAACAGCTTTTTTGGAAATAAATGCATCTTAGCTGAGTTGTCAATATGGCAACAGTGATGGCGAACAATAATCCTCTCAAAAGAGCAACTCTTCTAGAATCTTCAGAACTGGTGAAAATATCTGAATGGCAGCAAACTCTGTGATGGAGAAGGTACAACATAGATTCAAGTGATCCAGCCCTCTTAAAAAATGCCACCAGTGGAAGCTCACCCAGATTTTTACAGCCCATTGTTCGCCTGCACAGAAGTTTAGATGAAATATTACTTGCATTGAGAGGATAATTTGAAAACAGTCTGTTTTAATGTGCACTGAAAAAAGTTTTCAAATGGTACAGAAACTGACATAGAGGTGCATTAAAAAGTGTTAAAAACTGGTTGTGGTTTTAATCTGGGGAGCGAAACCAGCAGTATCTTCTTGTTATTTCAGGTTCTGCAGCTCTAGACATGGTTCCTGCTGAAAGGTTTAGTGGAGTATCAGTGTCAAAGGTGGAACTGAGCAGCAGCCTGACTATTGGTATTTCCCAGGGTTTGTATTGCCTGCTCTGCTATCATGAAATGGATCTCTTGCCTTACATACAGATTATGTTGAACAGGCTACAGTTGCCAGGAGAGCAAGAACAGACTTGGATAAGCATAAGCAGATAATTTAGAATAATGACCATTTCTGTTGTGAGAAGTTCTATCCCACATTTCTTCTTGGCTTTCCAATTTCAAATAACTGAGTTACACAATCAGAGCCTCTTTACAGCTCTTCAAAAATTCAGGGCCAGAAGGAAAATGTTTTCTTTTAGTGCAGTAAATTTTGAAGGAGTAGCACAACATTGAAGTTACCTTTAAAATGGGGAGTGCTACCAAATGGACTTTTCTTGGTTTTTCTGCTTAAGATTTAACATTATAAATCAAAAGACTATGCAGCACAGAGAAATCCTCATTTTCTTTGAAAAGCCATTTGACTCTCTTTAACTGTAACTTTAACTGTACTTTGCTCCAGTGTTTGTTTAGGCTGCTAATGAAAAACAATTCTATATTGAGTAACATATAAGCAACCTCTTATTTATAGGTCTATAAAGAGATTTCCTGCTAATGGCTGTCAGTTCTGCAAATGATCAAAAGGTTTTTGAGATATATTATGAAGAGACTTTTACTACAAGGTTCTGGCAGGATAACATGATCCCCAGACATAAAAGAATTTTTGCCATAACACTCTGATAGATTTCTAATCATAGTAATGGAGTTTCTTAGGAAATTAGTGTTTTCCAGTTTCTTCCCTACATAACCTTTCAGCTGGTGGAGAGGTAATTTCAAAGATATGAAATCTTCTGTTTCATGAAAATGGGAGTCATACAGACCAGAGAGAGCCCTTATTACTCACCCTTTCATAAACATGTAATGATTTTTAAGACTCCAGTGACTCCAACCATGAGATCTGATCCATTGGAACTGGAGTTTCCTTAATTGCTCGCAGGACTACTTCATAAATTTTGTAAGCAATCATTGCTAAAGAGTGTTGCACTATTTTATTAAATTGTATATAACATTGGCTACACTGTACTTTCTGTGACATTTGACCACCTTAAAATGAATTTGTAGCCTGATGCCAGATTTGAACGTCATAGTCACAAAGTTTGTGAACTGAAATAATTTTAGAAGCTGAAATGTTCTCAGATGCAATGAGTTTGAGATGGTCTGAATTGCTAATAGCATTTCCTTCCCAGGTAACAGTGATTCATAAATCAGCTTGTTCACATTTAAACGTGGGGTCAGTTTATTCAGCCCCACTTTTTGTACAGATTGTTTCCCAAATAATGCAGATAAGCTCAGTAGCAATGATTATTCCATGTCTGTCTAGAAAGCTGAGAGGATTCTAAGAGCTTATACAGAGTAACTTCAGTCCATTTATTACTTATGTCTTCTATCAGTATCTCCTTCCTGAATTGCCACTTAAATGACCACAAGCCTTTTCCTTCTTCAGTGGAGACAGTATACCAAGCTGTGAGCCTGACTGTTTTATGATCAATAACACAGCAAAGTGATCTACCAGGTGTCATCTCTGATTCATTTTCACTGAGGCTGGGCAAAGTACTTCAGGTAACGCTGATTCTGATGTAGCTGTCAGTACTGCTACACGTCTCTTGAGCTCTGTACAACAGTGGCCTGTCCCTATGTGATGAAAAATAACTTCAACCTTTCCTAGCCTTTAAAACAGTATTATCAGCTTCCTTCAGCTTATCTGCTAAAGATTTGAAGTCCAGAAAATAACATGTATGATTGGCTAATCCGGGGAGAAAGTGATCTCCTAGTGCTTTATATAATTTAGTCTCTGGATCAGGTCCTCTATCTGACTTGGTGCCCTCAGATTCTCCTTTCACATGCTGAGGTCTAACTTGGACTCTGACCTCTCTGCCAGGAGTTTTCAGAAGGTAATGAAACATTCTGGTTTGTGGTCTAGTAGCCATTGTAACGTGATTTCTCCTTGACTTCTCACCTTATGCACTGTACCCACGTGCCTTTTCTTCCCCCTCCCACTGTGATACAAAGTACACACTGCTTTTTCTGACACAGAGCATGTAGTAGACATCCTAGAAATAGGAGCTTATTCAACGTTTTCTCTGCACCTGTGTTTTTATACATCTTCACATTGTTTCTTTTGGACATAAGAAATCTCTCTTCTGAATTTTCTCTCCTTTCAATTAATGAATTTTCTCAGCTAATCTTCCCTTCAATACAACCTTATAAATCCCATATAATGACCTGCTTGGTAATGTGCCATTATGGAAACATATCTGATTTTTTGCTGGTTTCTGCCTCCAGTGCTAGAAATAAGTTGAAAAAAAAAAAACCAGTTCAGTTCAGATTTTCTATGTCTCTTACTAACCAGACATTCTCTTTGTGTTGTGAAGGCAAAAAAAAGACATGGACCATGGCAGATGGCCTCTTTTTGTCTGAGTAAGAGAATTCTGCAAGGGACCAAAGTGTGGTATATAATATATTAGTGTGACAACAGATGCTTATGTGAATAAAAGAAATAAATCTTTGGAGAGGGCAGCATTTTCCTCAGCCAAGATACCTGTCTTGATAATATTCTGTGTCAGAAATTGACCTGACGAATAAAATTCCTGATTTCTGCTATCTGAAATACCAACTGGAACATTCAAGGTAAGGTTTGAATTTCCCTCAGTAGTGAGATTTTCAGAAGAAAGCCAGACAAAATTAAAAACCATCAAGGAAGATGTCTTGCTTACTATTAGGAATGTACACCAAACTCTGCCTAAAAAACTTTTTTAACCATTATCAATCTCTTTTCTTAATATTTCCCTTTAATTTTAATTAAAATAGTGTGCCAGGAACCCGGGCAATAAACTACCAATGGTACCTCATGCTGATGTTGTGTTACAATTTTTAAAAAAAAAAGTAAGTATTAGCTGGGAGAAAGGTAGGGGTTTTCCCCTACATCTGGTAAGGGTATCTGAAACAAGCCAAAATCTGGACATGTATCACAAATATCAATTTTGAAACTATTGAATCAAGACAGGATTCAGCTCCTCTGGGGAAATCCTGTGAAAAATGAAAAACCCCTATCAAAAATTCATAGAATCACCTCACACTAAAATCCTGTGATATCTCATATTCTCTGTGCAGTGAAAAAAAAAAATAATGTCTTTTAATTATTTCCCATGTAGTAAAACCCAAAAGTATCTCATGCATCTAACTGTGCATTATTGAAAACCATAAAAAAATCTCACAGAATTCGAACATAAATTATAGTGATTTCTGTATAATTGACAGTTTTAAAAGTACATAGAAACTCCATTAAGTGCAACTGTTTAAGTCTTAGATGTAGTCTTCTCCAACATGTCAGCCTCCTGTTTCAGTCAACTTTCTTCTCTCATCTTGCTTAACATGTCACCCTCTACAATTTAGATTCTTAGGGTTGCTCTATATGTTGTTTCTCCACCATTCTTCCACTCTAATGCTTTAGGCTGTTGTTATTTCTGAAAAATAAAACATATGACTTCAAATAACAAAAACGTCCTCCTCCACTTCCCTCGTGGAGTCCGGTCATTTAATTTTAAACTGTACTCACTGTTGCAGCCATTGCTGCTTGTAGCTTCAACTAGGTTGGCACCACACTCTGAAGAACTTGTCCTTGGAATGGAAACTTTCCTGACCATAAAAACCAAAAAGGAGACAACAGAGAGAGAGAGAAAAAAGTACACATAGAGTGAAAAATGTTATCAGGGAAGAGACAAATTAATAGAATGATTTTTCCATTGGAAAAAATGACACAGATCTTCTCCAATTACTTTCTAATTAATACTCATTGTTTTTGAGAAGCATGTGTTTGAGGGAGAAGAACAGAGATTACAGGGCAGTACAGCATTTGGAACTACATGGCTTCTCTCCTGAAGGTAACATTCCTGTTTGTCTGATTTCTTAGGTCTTTATTTAAAAAATTAGTAAATAGCACAGAATTATTTATCAATTCTCTTAGTGTTTGGAAATGATGTGAAATTTTCCACACTTTGTTGAAGAGAAGCAAATCTTGTAAATGGAGCTGATCATTTGCTGCCTAGTTCCCTTTCTTTTAATAGTAATCAGACATATGCTCTCTTGAGAAGAGTCATGAGCTATTCTCTGTTCTGTCCAGTTTGTGTCCTGTGGTGATGTAACTCCTCCACAAAATCTGTTGTCTTGGACAGCTTAAATGGCTTTATTCCTAGACCCTGTTGTTTTGGCTGGCTGAGTACTTGTTCATCAATATTACACTTACTTTACAGGTAATTTGGCATTTTAGCATGTACTTACAGTGAAATATAGAAATTAATTGCAGATTTATTTTGGTTTTCCCTAGGGTTTGCTCTATTCCTCTGAGCTATATGTGTGGCACTTAGGCTTATCTATTGCTTTTAAAGAACAGCTGGCTCATGTGGCATCTCTTCTCATCACCTTTCTTATTCTTCTTCCAGTAACCCTGGCAAAATATGTTTCTGGAGGAAGAAGACCAGATGGACCTGGTCTGATAGGTGAATTGCTGGAAGCACAATATGCCATTTG
>VYZP01004982.1:42008-57042 GCA_013400635.1 Hypocryptadius cinnamomeus | reverse complement strand
GGTCCGGTGGGGCTGTGGGGGACACGCACACAGTGATCGGGGAGGGGTGCCACTGCTCAGTGTGTGTTTGGGGGTCCCTCAGCGATCAGTCAGGGGATTGAGGCCCACAGCAGCCGGGGGGGCCCCACACGGGTCAGTATGGGGTGGAGGTGTCCATGCTTGTCTGCGAGGTGGGAAGGCCACAATGGACAGCGAGGGGGAGAGCTCACTGCTCGGGGGTGGGGGTCAGTGCTGGGGGGAGGCCAGCAGCGGGCAATGGAGGGAAATGTGTGTGCAGTCAGGGTGTGCGGGCTGGGGGTCCCGTGCCTGCCGGGGAGGGGGGAGCACCCACCAGTCAGTGGTAGGGGGCCCCACAGAGGTCAGTGGGTGGGTACGGCATGAATCCCCCCTCGATGGGTGGGGGGTCGGTGTGTGTGTGGTGAGTCGCGCCCCCACAGCAGGCGTGGGGTGAGGGCAGGGCTGGCCACCCACGATGGGGTATCCCCAGCTGGTGCCTGGCTTTGTCCCAGCGTGTGCAAGACACACGGCACGAGTGTGACACGCGGTGTAAGTGGCCCGTAGTGCCGCCTCCCCGCGTGGACCCCGTGCGGGTGTGCGGCCCCCGGATATCCCGTTCTGCCCCGGGAGTGCTGGAACCGCCGGCACACGGGGTGCCAGCCCTGGGAGGGACACGGCTGCCACATGCCAGGTGTCACACCGGCCCTGGCCCTGCTGTGGATGGTCACCGGCCCGAGGGGGCTCCCACCGGGGCACGGGGCATCCCTTCACTCCCAGTATTTTGGCATATTTCAGTGCCAAATCCCATCTTCAGTGCCATATCCCTCTTCCACCCTTTCCTCCCCTTTCCCAGGCCTTCGGAAGCAGATGGAGCGAATTCCTCGGGGTGTGGGCTGGTTTGACATTCCTCAGCTCAAGCCTGTGCCCAAACTTGCAGAAAATAGTTGCCTTTTTTTTTTTTTCTTTTTTTTTTTTTTTTTCCCCTCTTTCCCCCTTCCTCTCCTCTTTCCCCTTTTTCCTCGGGAGCTCGGCACTCCCGAACGCCTGTGCCGGCACCTAGGTGGCCCCGGGGGAGCCGTGTCCTTTGTCCCATCAGCCGTGTGGCTGCTGTGGGGGTGGTGTGTGTGGGATCTGCGCTTGTCCTCGCCCCCTCCGCGGGGGCCGGCGGATGTGGCAGGAGCTTGGATTTCGGGGGGGCTGCGTGTGCTCGGTGGGGGCTGCAGAGATGCTCGAGGGAGTGGGGGGGACGCTGCGGGGAGCACGTTTGTCCCCGCGCGTNCCCCGCCGCACGCCCCGGCCCGCGCTGCACGGCCGGCGCCAGCCGTGCCCAGGGCCAGCTGAGGACGGGGCGTCTCCGGGCCCGGCGTCGTTGCCGGCCTCTGTCCGATTCGGATCCTCCCTCGCTCCGGGCGCGGCCGCCTCCCCTCCCGCCTCGCCGCCGTCATGAACGGGCTGTCGATCAGCCAACTCTGCTGCCTCTTCTGCTGCCCGCCCTGCCCCAGCCGCATCGCTGCCAAGCTGGCCTTCCTGCCCCCGGAGCCCACCTACGCCATGGTGCCCGAGCCTGAGCCCGTGGGCAGCACGGGCTCCCTGCGGGGCGCCGCGGGCCGCTGGAAGCTGCACTTGAAGGAGAGGGCGGATTTCCAGTACTCCCAGCGGGAGCTGGACAACATCGAGGTGTTCATCACCAAGAGCAGCCGGGGCAACCGCGTCGGCTGCATGTACGTCCGCTGCGTGCCCGGCGCCAGGTGAGTCACCGCGGGTGTGCCAGCTGGGGCTCTGCTGGGCTGCCCTGGGGCTGCCCTGGGGGCTCCTGTCCCCTCTTCCCCCTCGCTGGAGGAGCTGGCCCTGCCGCGGGGCACCGGACGGGCGAGCTGGGCTCCCAGGACCGGTCTGGCTTGTGGCCGCCCTGGGAGTGGGGTTAAAGCAGGAGCAGAGGCAAAGCCAGAGGCTGCAGGGGTGTGGGGATTCCCCAGGCTGTCTCACAGTCCCCCGGTGTCACGGCAGTGATGCAATGCTCCAGTTGTTTGCACAGAGCTTGGTGCTCAGGGGGCACCGGGGTGGCTGCACCAGCTGCTTCTCCCTGTGCCCAGCCCTGTGGTGGCCATGGGATGGGCAACTGCCCGTGCCAGCCAGGAGAGCCTGGCTTAGTCAAATTCATAGGGATTTTTGATTCCTCAAGGAAAAGAGTGACGGGAGTGAAAGCCAGGAGGGGTTTGGTCACTCCCGTGGGCCTGTGAAGTGGCACCCTGGAGTGTGAGATGGAGACCCCCTCCTGCTGCCAGTGCCTGGGCAGAGGAGACAGGAGGGGACTTGGCAGCTGCACCCCGAGCAGTGGCACAGTTTGGGGGCTCAGGTGCAGAGGGAAGCCAGGTCACCCCAGCTGACCCCTTCCCTATGTCCTCCCAGGAACAGCAGGTCCTCAAAGACCAGCATCCCAGGCTGCAGGGGAGAACCAGGCCTGCCAAACTGTGGGGTATCAGGTGCTGCTGGCTGTCTGACCTCCCCCAGCTCATCCTGTCACCGACTTCCAGCTGGAGCTCCCTGGGCATCCAGGCCAGGATTGGAGGCTCAGCCTGGCCACAGACCCCTCGGACCAGCTGTGGGGCTCAGCAGGGAGTGGGTCCTGCTCCCTCCCTCTGGCAGAAGAGAGCCAAGCTCTCATCAATCTGCTATTAGTGTTAATTTTTATGATTAACATTGTTTTTCCCCTTATGGTGGAAATTTCTTGTGCCTTGTCACTCCCACAATTCACTTCTCTCTCAGCATCTGGTGTCTTGCCAGGCTCAGGAGAGAAAAAACCCGCTGTCAGAATTCTTACTTGAAATCCCCATTGGGCAAACGGCCCCAAATCCTGAGCTTTTTACCAAAAATAGACTCAAAAACTTGAAAAGAATCATCATCCTGCCTTCAAGCTGCCTGTTCCTGCTGGGAGCGAGACCCTGGCTCTGGCAGCAGAAGGGTCTGGGTGTCCCTGGGGGTGTCACAAGGCCCTCCCTTGGTGGCTGGAGGGGTGTTGGCCCTTTGTGTCCCGGGGTTTGGTTGCTGGCCTCGGGGGATATCCGTGCCAGAGCCCAGGATTAACGTTCTGTGCCCGTGTCCCAGGTACACGGTGCTCTTCTCCCATGGCAACGCCGTGGACCTGGGGCAGATGAGCAGCTTCTACATCGGGCTGGGCACCCGCATCAACTGCAACATCTTCTCCTACGACTACTCGGGCTACGGCGTGAGCACGGGCAAGCCCTCGGAGCGCAACCTCTACTCCGACATCGACGCCGCGTGGCAGGCGCTGCGCACACGGTGAGCGGGGCAGGGAGCACGGCCCTGCTGGCCTCAGGAAAACCCTGTGCTCCAGCAGGCTGCAAAACAGGAAATCTCCCAGAAGGGGAACCCTGGGCCACTTGAGACAGGAAGGGGTGGTTGGAAAGCTGTAGAGGGAGCAGCTGGGGGATCCAAGGGGCAGGGATGCTGTGGGGCATGACCTTCGCACAAGCTGTGCTTCCTGTCTCACTGTGCCAGGGTCAGCTCTGGTTCCCCTGCCAGGCTTGGGGTGCAGCCCCATGCCAGGCTCAGCTCTGGTTCCCCTGCCATGTTTGGGGTGCAGCCCCATGCCAGGCTCAGCTCTGGTTCCCCTGCCATGTTTGGGGTGCAGCCCCGTGCCAGGCTCTGCCTCTTTTTCCTCGGGCCTGGCTCAGTGTGACCCAGAGCTGGGGCTGCCCCACATGGCTGCAGTCCAGGGTCTGAACACCCTATAACCCTGACCTGGTGAGGGAAAGCCTTGACATCACCTGGAACTCGCCTGGCAGCTCAGCCCTGGCTGCTCCCTGGTCCTTCAGGAGCGCAGGGAACTGCTCTGGGCCCAGCCATGAGGAGCTGGGGAAGATCAGGGGGACAGATCCCAGACCTGCTGGGAGCCTTGTGGGTGCAGTGGCAGGGGCAGAGTAACCCCTGAGCTGTATCTCCTGGTGATGTGCCTGGCCACTGAGCTGCCCTGTCCTGTGCCAGGTATGGGATCAGCCCGGAGAACATCATTCTGTATGGACAGAGCATTGGCACAGTGCCCACAGTTGACCTGGCCTCCCGCTACGAGTGCGCGGCCATCGTGCTGCACTCCCCGCTCACCTCCGGCATGCGCGTCGCCTTCCCCGACACCAAGAAGACCTATTGGTTCGATGCCTTCCCCAAGTGAGTGCCCCGGGCAGAGGGCATGGGGGGTTTGGAGGAGCAGTGCCCAGAGCAGCCCTGGGGACAAGTGACATGTGGGCCATTTTTTGTGATAGGTTTAAATATCCTCTTTGGCATCTTCTTGCCCCGTATTTGGTGCCCTCTGGGAGTTGTGGCCATCCCTGGGGTCACCGTGCCCTCTCCTGAGGGCTGTGCCATGTGTGTACCCCACTCCACTGTGGCATCACCTCCTGACCACCCCGTCCCAGTGACTTTGCCCACCAGCTTTGGGGCTGTGCTGCTGGCCCCTTGTCAGGTGTCACAAGCCCTGGGTGTCCCTGGGACCCCTCTGTCCCCCAGGAGTAATTCCTTGGGGATTTTCCAGCTCTTCAGATGGCAGGAGGGGTGCTGAGAGGATGAGCTTTTCCTTTGCCTCTCCCTTGCAGGCAGGCCCGTGGGGCCCAGGGGACAGTCCCCAAGCCGGAAGCTGTGGCTGGGAGCCGCCAGCCCACGCTCTGCATCCTGGTGGCCTCACGTGGCCTTTGGGACAGGACCGGCCATGCTTCCCTTCCTCAGAGCCCAGCAGGGAAGGGCTGTCCTGCAGCACTTCCCATCAGCCCTGCCGAGGTCCCACGGGGATGTCACTGCTGTCTGCTCCTTGTCTGTCACACTGGGGCAGATCTTTTCCTTGGCAGAAGCTCTGTGTCCCTCCCTGTCCCTGTGCTCTGCCATGATCAAAGAGCACTTCCTCGTCCCTGTCCCAGGGGATGTTTTGGGGGCAGGAGTAGTGGAAATGTCTCCTGTGCTTACCTCCTCTCTCCTTCCTTCCCCATCCACCCTTCTGACAGCATCGAGAAGATCTCCAAAATCACCTCTCCTGTCCTCATCATCCACGGCACGGAGGATGAAGTCATCGACTTCTCCCACGGCCTGGCGCTCTTCGAGCGCTGCCCCAAGGCCGTGGAGCCGCTGTGGGTGGACGGGGCCGGGCACAATGACATTGAACTCTACAGCCAGTACCTCGAGCGCCTTCGGAAATTCATCTCCCAGGAGCTGGCCAGCCAACGCAACTAGCCGGGGGGACAGGCAGGGGGGTTCTGCTTGTTTCTCCAGTTCTCCCAGTAGCTCTCCCTAGTCCCTGCTGCTGGAGCTGTAATGAGCTTGCTCAGCCTCGGCTCCAGGCTCAGGAGGGGGCGGGAGGCCCTGGAATGGACAGTGTTTGCTCTCGGACACGAGCACAGCTCTCCTCCCTGCTGGTGCCAGTCCCGGCGCTGCTGGCACCACCGGCCCGGCTGGCCAGAGACGGCAGCTCCCTCCTTGCCCCTTCCCAGAGACATGAGCCCACCCTCCGATGGTGGATCCTTGGCTTCAGACATGTCCTCGTCTCCTCTCCCAAACCGGCGAAGTCCCGAGCCCCTCCCGGCCGCTCTGCTGCTCTGACCATAGCAATAAGGCGAGTTGGAGAGGGGCTGGGGCCCCGGCCCCTCCCGGTGTCCCTGTGGGTGGGACACAGGAGGTGGCAGTTCCTGCTCTCCAGGGAGCTTTCCCGGGGCCGGCGCTGGTGGTGCCCGGTGTTCACCCCGGCTGGGGCAGAGCCGTGTCCCCACGGGGACTATGGGGATGCATGGAGGAGGTGCCCCCCTGCCCCACACCTCCTCCAGTCTGGCACTGCTCAGCCTTCCCAGAGCACTCCTGGTGCTCAGGTCACCCCTGGAAAACCTCCTCCGGACCTCTCGCCCGGGGAGCGGGGCGAGGGAAGCAGGCAGCAAATAAAGAGCAGAGGTTTAACGTTTTACCTGTGTGTGCCCTTTCCCTGGCTTCCCCTGGGGGCTCCTGTCCCTGACCCAGCCCCAGGGTGTCCGGCCCCTTGACCTTCCCCATGTTCAGCACCTTCCCTAGATTGCCCTTGGCCAGATCCCCAGTGCTTGTCACCCTCCTCTGGGGACTGGGTGACCCCAAGGTGCCAGTGGGAGCAGGGAGAAGATGCCCTCAGCCCCTGGGATCAGGCTGCAAAGGTCTGTGTGTCCAGTGGGATTTGGGGGCAACAGGAACCCATTCCCCTGTCCTGTGTCATTAGGAGGTCCCATGGGATCCCTGGTGCAGAGGTGGAGGATGGCCTCAGCCTTCCAGGAGCTGTGGGGGGCTGGGTGTGCCACAGGAGAAGGGGGACGCCCCCATGGCCTGCTCTGTACCAGCCAGCACAGCAAGGGTGGACACAGGGTGGTCCTGGGGTCCATGGGGTAGTCCTGGAGAGAGCAAACTTATTTTTGACCTGCTCCATGCCCAGTTCTGACCAGAGCTGTGTGGGGACCTCAGTGATTCTGGGGGTGCACTGGCCATGGGGGCAGGTGCAGGGGTGTCCCATGAAGTCCTCCCACCAGCACACAGGAAATTTGCCCCAGGGAAAGGCAGAGGCTCAGGTTGGTGATTTTTGGGACAGTACCTGCTCTTACCCCCCAGGAAGAGCTGCTTGTCTGTGTTTTCCTGCCCCTGGGACATCCCTGGCCCCAACCCAAAGAACAAAACACTGCCCTTCCCCTCCCTGTCCCTGTCCTCCCGATGTCCCGTCCCCAACACGAGGCCCTGGGGCCCGCCAGGCTCATGTGAGGAGGGATTTAATCTCCTTAGGGGCTCAGGGCCAGGCAGGGGGGCCTGCTGCACCCCCACGCTCCGAGCACTCCAATGCACCCATTGTTTGGGGCTGGGAGCTGGGGGGCCGAGGTGGGGGGCACAGGACCTCCTGCTCCCCACACATCCCTCTTTTCCCCCAGGAGCAGAGCAGCGTGTTCCAGAGGAGGAGGGGTGACCCTTCCTTGGTGCTGGGGCTGTGCAGGAGCTGCAAGAGGAGTGGATGGCTCGGGAGGGGGCCTCATTCACTTCCAGGGCGATTTTGGGGTCCAGGAGCTGGGATGTCTGGCTTCTCCCTGCACATCCCCCCAGTCCTTCCCTCCCCATCCCTCTGCCAGCAGTGGCCAGGTGGTTTGGGAGCCTTGGGCTCACACATGTATGGGAAGCCAAAGCCACCCGGCCCGGCTCCCTCTGGCCCCACTGTCCCAGGGCTCCCTAATCCTGGCACAGAGACCTTCTGTGTGCACCCAGGGTATTTTTATCCTCTTACTGCTGCCTGTTTCCTGTCGAGCTGCGGATGCATCAGGCCAGCTCTGCCCTGCCAGCAGGATGGCTCAGAGCTCATTGGGTTTGGGGGGATGTTGAGGTGGCTCGAGGTTGTGTTTCTTGTGTCTCAGTTTAAAACAAAGGCAAAAGGTCAGGAAAGTTCAGCCTGATCCCCAAAGTCTAGAGCCAGGTTGGGAATATGTGAGTCCATGGAAATGGACATTGCTGGCTGCCACCTCCATGGTGGGGAGCCCTGACTGGGATCAGGGGTCAGGGGTCAGGGTCTAGATCTGGCCCAAGATGGAGGCTCCATCCTCACTCAGCAGCTGGAGCGAGGAGGGACAGAGGAGCACTCACCCCTACGAGAGCTGCAGGGGCCTCAGAGGGCGTGGGCTGGGGGTCCTGGGCACAGGAACCCCCACCTGGGGCCAAACTGGGCCACTGAGCCACTGGGACAGCACTTCTGTCCCCTCTGGGATCACACTTCTGTCCCCTCTGGGATCACACTTCAGTCCCCTCTGGGATCACACTTCTGTCCCCTCTGGGATCACACTTCTGTCCCCTCCACTGCTGCTGCAGTTTGGGGTGAAGGAAGGGCACTGGGTGGGGGACAGAGCTGGACAGTTTTGGTACCTGGATGGGGACTCTGCAGTGTCCTTTCCCTGGAGGGGACAGGCAGAGCCAAGGCCTTGAGTGTCCCCAGAGTCCCTCCTGCAGCCAGAGCAGAGAAGGGTCAGGGCAGGTGTCCCTCTGGCTGGTTTGAAGCCCCCAGCCAGGGGGGCACAGGGGCCCAGGCTGGGCATGGGGGATGTTGGGTGTCCGGCCAAGAGGGGTTTAAGTCTCATTCGGGGCATAAATGAGGCTTTTGATGGCTGGGGCCTGCGTGCCACAGTCATGAGACCTCGTTCAGAGGCCGAGCTCAGTCATGGGATCCAGGAAACTGAATTAAAGCATCTTAAGGAGCTTTTTTCCGAGCTCTGCTCTGGTTTTCCACGTGCTTGTCATATGAACAAAGATGGTATAAAAGGCCAGAGGGGAAGGATCCCATCGGTGGTTGGGCTGGGAGAAGGGACGGCGTTGGGAGAGGATGCCAGGGTGAGGGGCACAGCACGGTGCTGGCTGAGGCGGAGGGAAGGAGACAGGAAAGGACAAGGAGAGGGGAGACTGTTGGCTCTGCTGAGTGAGGTTGAGGCCTTGGAGACAGCAGGGACAGGTGTGGGAGCAGACCTGGGGGAGCAGAGCCCGTGTCCCCCCTCCCTGAGCAGCGCAGAGCTGTGAGAGCCCGACGAGCCCACGGCTGCACCGCGACACCGGCGGCACCTCCCTGGTGAGACACGGGCAGGGGGGCAGGGGGGACACCCACAGCCCTGGGGACACCCTGAGAGGGCACCCACAGCCCTGGGGACATCACAGCCCTGGGGATACCCTGAGAGGGCACCCACTGCCCTGGGGACACCCACAGCCCTGGGGACACCCTGAGAGGTCACCCACTGCCCTGGGGACTCCCAGAACCCTGGGGACATCACAATCCTGGGGACACCCTGAGAGGACACCCACAGCCCTGGGGACACCACAACTCTGGGGACACCACAGCCCTGGGGACACCCTGAGAGGGCACCCACAATTTTGGAGGGACACCCAGAACTCATGAGTGGAACCCAGAACCCAGGGGGGCACCCGGCCCTGCCCTGCTGGCTGGGGCTGGGGACAGGGGTGGCAGCTCGTGGTTCCTGAGGCTCCCTGAGCTGGGCTGGGACCCTGGACCTGGGTGGGAATCTATGGGATGGCCCCACCCTGCTCTGCCTGTGCACGTCTGTGTGCACACAGCACACACGTGTGCATGCACAGGTGTGCACACAGGGACCTCTGCACAGGTGTACACACATGCAGGAGTGTGCACAGCCCTGCAGAGACCTGCACACACACACAGGAGGTGTCTGCAGACACGAAAGGACCTGCACACACACAGACCTGCACACGCATAGATGTGCACTCACACACTCACACAGAGATGTACACAACACACAGGTACAGTCACTCACACACACACAGGTATGCACTCACACAGATGTGCACTCACACACACACAGGTATGCACTCACACAGATGTGCACTCACACACACACAGGTATGCACTCACACAGATGTGCACTCACACACACACAGGTA
This sequence comes from Hypocryptadius cinnamomeus, assembly GCA_013400635.1. NCBI lineage: Eukaryota > Metazoa > Chordata > Aves > Passeriformes > Zosteropidae > Hypocryptadius > Hypocryptadius cinnamomeus. The sequence continues at coordinate 47,598 of VYZP01004982.1, read as the reverse complement.
TGCACTCACACAGATGTGCACTCACACACACACAGGTATGCACTCACACAGATGTGCACTCACACACACACAGACACGTACACAACACACAGGTACAGTCACACACACAGACACACGTGCACTCACACACAGATGTACACTCAGACACACTCACACACACAGATGTGCACCACACACAGATTTGCACTCACACACAGATGTGCCCTCACTCACACACACACACACACACACAGATGTGCACTCACAGAGATGTGCACTCACATACACACACACACACAGATGTGTACTCACACACTCACACACAGATGTGCACACACCCCTGAGCAGCCCCACACCCCCTCTGCCCCCTCTCCTCACCCTCGGGCTCCACAGCAGTCCCCTCACCACCGGCCCCACTGCACCTCACCCCCGCCCCTCCCAAACCACCCCCAGGGACCGCAGCCCTGCCAGGGCTGTCCTTGCACCAGGGAGACCCTCGGGCTGCTTTTCACCTCCTGAGATGTGGGGCAGCCCGAGAATCTCCAGCTCCCTCTGACCCCCCAGCTCCCCTGGCCCCATGGGATCCCCCAGGATGCCATGGGATCCCTCAGCTTCCTGGGATCACCCCAGATCCCCGGATCCCTCAGCTGCTCGGGATTTCCCAGCTCCCCAGAATCCCCCAGCTCCCCGGGATCCTCCAGCTCCCCTTGCTGTCCCCTCACGTCTCTCCTCTGTCCGCAGGAGCTCTCGCAGGAGTGGGGGGCCGGGCCCGCTGCCCCCTGTGAGCTTCCCTTTGTCATCCTATGCCTGAGCGTTCCTGGAGGCTGGGACGGCCAAGGGAGGCCCACGGGCTGCCACAGCCCCGCGGTGACAGCGCCCGGACAGCACACGTGGGACCCGCACCCGGGCTGGGACACCCTGCGGCGCTGAAATGTCCCTCGGGGGGCCAGAGCATCCCCGTGGGGGGCTGGGAGCCGCCCCTTCGTGGCAAAGCATTGTCTTGTAGGGGCCAGAGCATCCCTTTAGGAACATCCTGGGGGATGAAAATCCCATAGAGGGATCAGAACGTCCTGGAGGAGGGGCTGGGATGCATCATCCCCTTCATGTGCCAGGAGCACCTGTGGGGAGCTGGAGCATCCCCTGGGAAGGAAAGCATCCCTTTGGGGGGCCAGAAGAACGTGGGGAGATGGAAACACCTGTGGGGAGCTGGAGCATCCCCTGGGGAAGGAAAGAATCCCTTTGGGGTGCCAGAAGAACGTGGGGAGATGGAAACACCTGTGGGGAGCTGGAGCATCCCCTGGGGAAGGAAAGCATCCCTTTGGGGGGCCAGAAGAACGTGGGGAGATGGAAACACCCGTGGGGAGCTGGAGCATCCCCCAGGGTGGCTGGTGCCCTGTGGGCTGGGGCTGGGCAGGGGGGAGGCAGCAGCCAGGTCATTGCCCAGGATGGGGATGGGATTATGGGGTGTCACAGAGAACCCCTGTCTGGGAAGGAACTCCCATGGGGGACATGGACCGTGGGGTGTTAAATGTAAAATGTACCCAGGATGAGGTACTGGGAGTACTGGGAGCGATGTCACCATCCTGGGCAGCCCATCCCTGTGAAGATGTGACCCCATGTGAGGAAAGCCCTGTTCTCCCAGCTCTGTTCCCTTCTCCATCTTCACAACCCCCACTGGCCCCTCGTGCTGAGCCTGGAGAAGTTCCCATGTGGATGCAGAGAAAATCTCCCCCGTGGGGAGCAGAAACTCGTCCTGGCTGCTCAGATGGGGTGATGCAGAGCAAGGAGCAGGGAGTGGGGGTCTGTGGGGGAGGCTCTGGTCACACCAGCATCTGCTTTCCATTTTTTTGGGCTCTTCTCCCAAAACTTGACCCCAATCACCCAGCTGGGGGTGGATGGCATGGCAGGGATCAGCTGGGGGGGCAGGGCTGGAGGGTGGGGATGAGATTCCAGGGGACCCCCAGCCTCAGGCTGGATCTGACCTCTGCTCCGGGAAGTGACCCAGGAGCACCCCTGGCAGCCCTGGAGCTGCTCCTGGATGTGTGGGGGACACCCAGCAAGGCGTGAGGTCACCCTGGCACCAGGGCAGGTCCCTGTGTCCCCCAGCACAGTGTGGTGTGTCCCTGTCACAGGGGACAGGTCCCTGTGTCATTGTCACCCAGCACAGTGTGTCTCCTTGTCACCCTGTGTCCCCCAGCACAGTGTGGTGTGTCCCTGTCACAGGGGACAGGTCCCTGTGTCACCCTGTGTCCCCCAGCACAGTGTAGTGTCCCCCTGTCACAGGGGACAGGTCCCTGTGTCCCCCAGCACAGTGTGGCGTGTCCCTGTCACTGTCTCCCAGCACAGTGTGGCGTGTCCCTGTCACTGTCCCCCAGCACAGTGTGGCGTGTCCCTGTCACTGGGGACAGTCCCTGTGTCCCCCAGCAGCAGGAAGGGCTGTACCAGGGGTGACTCTGGCCCCGATGCAGTGACATGCCCCTGCCTGGCCCTCCTGGGGAGGCGAGGGCCAAACCCCTGTCCCCCTTGTCCCTGCAGAGGTCAGTGACAGCCCCACCCTGTGCCCCCCTGCCCCAGCTCGTCCCCTCCTCCCCTGGAATCAGAGCCTCTGTCTGGGGTCCCCCTCACTCCTCTGCAGAGGCTCAGAGCTCCGAGGTGTTGGGGTCAGTTTTGGGGGTCCCTTGCTCAGTCCAGGAGGCTGGGGGGGTTCAGGTCCTGGGCAGGGCTGGAGGGATTCCCTGGAGTGCTGAGCAGGAGGGGGAGTTTGGGGCTGCTGCTTCCAGAGGAGCTGCCTGGGTGTGCACAGGGAGCCTTGGGACCTCGCCCAGGGCTCTTGACTGGGAGCTGAGTGGGCATCCCAGCTAACTGAGCTCAGGTGAGGAGGCAACAGCAAGACTTTTTTTGGGATTTTGGGAAGGTTTTCCATGTGGGGTCCTCCAGGTCTGGGCAGAAACAAGTATATAATTTTATATTTTCTTTTATTTTCTTTTATTATTTTATTTTATTTTATTTTATTTTATCTTATTTTATTTTATCTCTTATTTTATTTTATGTATTATTTTATTTTATTTTATTTCTTATTTTACTTTATTTCTTATTTTATCTATTTTATTTTATTTTATTTTATTTTGCTGGTTTGTGAGTTGAAGAAGCACAGGATGAGAATTATAAGGCAGAGAAATACCCTGTGTGTCTGCACCTTTATGTTGTATGTCTTTCTTGAAGCTTCTCTGTCACAGCTGAAGTTCTATAAAACAGATTTAACCATGCCATAGAAATAAAACCACTCTGTTTTTGTGGGGGAAGACGAGCTTGCTCTCCCAGGCCTGCTGGGGAGGGGTGGGTGGGGGTCTCAGCACAGCCCTCCCCCAGAGCACCTCGTGCCAGGGCCAGGTTTCTGCCCGAGGGAAGACAAATTATCTCCTGGGGTCTCCTGCTTTTTAGAAGCTTTTCATGGATTATTCAGGTTTCCCAGGGTCAGCAGCTGCTGGTTCTGCTCAGTGCTGGGCTCCTGGGCTCTGTGGGATGCCGTGGGAGCGATGGGCAGGAGGAGGCAGCAGCATGTGCCCAATTTGGAAAACAAAGTGGGTTTTTTTTTCACTTAAGACTTACAAAACACAACTTTTGCAATCTTTCCCTCGTCCCTCCCTTTGGCCAAGGCCAACTCCTCCTTGTGCACCTTCCTCTGCATCGCCCAGTTGTTCCTGGCATTGCCCTTGAGCTTCCCGTCTCTCCTTGCACAAGAGGTGAGGCTCTCCTGGATCATCCTGTCTCTCCAGGCTGGGCTGTCCCTTGGGATTTCCCCTCAGAGGGCTTGGTCCTTGCTGGCCCGAGAACAGCCTCTCCTGCTGGAGGTGGAGTCTCCCTGCTCTGCACACCCAGGGCAGGGGCAGTGCCAGGTGATTCCCAGGAGCTGTGGATGCCCCTGTCTGGGTTGGAAAAGACAGGTGTGTGCTAAGGAAGGCAGGAGACTCCCCTGAAATGGAAAATGCAAACCTCCTCCCTCTGAATTATGGCAATTTTGAAATTAAGGAGCTCTCAGGCAAAGATACGGGAGCAGGAATAACAGTTCTTTACAAGGGAAGAAAATAAAATTAAAATTAAAAATGCAGTAATACAAAACAACACTGCCAGAGTCAGAACAGGGCCTGACCCCCTGTGGGTCAGGGTGGTGGCACAGTCCCATCCCATGGGGGCTCAGCCCTCCTGCAGTGCCAGCTGTGGTTCTGCTGGAGCAGGGATCCTGGACAAGGGGGGAGTTTTCCTCTGAAGCTCCAGGGCTGCTGGAGATGGGCCTGCTCTCCCTCTGGGAATGCAGGGCAGAAGAAAGCTGCTCCTCTGGGAATGCAGTGGGCAAAGGCTGCTGTGGTGTTCCAGGGGCAGATTGTATCCAGGTAGGAATGCTTGGCTCCTCCCCTGGGCGGAGCATCTCCCCATGGGATGATGGAATTTTCTCAGCCATGCAGGGACACTCAGTGGCCATGAACAGCAGAGATCTCCTGGAGGGAGGGTTGGGTGTGGGAGGGATAAAGAAAACTGAACAGCAGAGAACTGCCCCACCTCTGACAGATGGGAATCCACACCCCCAGCCACATCTTTCAACCTAAGACAGCCCCTCACCTGATTGATCCCCACAGGGCTGGCTCCAAGTCCCTGCTCTGAGTACAGCCAAAGTGCTGTCACTGCGTGCCTCAGTTTCCCCACTGGTAAATGCAGGTGTGGTGACTGCCTGGGGCAAGGAGGGGGCTGGGCCCTCATGGGATGTGGAACCAGTTCTTGGCCTGGCATCAGCCTTGGGTCACTGCCCAAATCCATCCAGTGTCCTGCTGCTCTCCAGGAGGCCCAAGCCGTGCTGGGGCTTAGGGAGCTGGTTTGAGGTGGTCCATGCTGGGGTGGATGGGCTGTGCTGGGGCTGGGGGCCGTGCTGGGGCTGGTGGTCGGTGGTAGTCCATGCTGGGACGTGCTGAGGCAGTGGGGTGTACTGAGACCGGGGCAGTGGTGTGTACTGGGAAGGCAGTCCATGGTGGTGTTAAAAACGGGACCAGACTCCCGGTACTAAAAGTGATTTCAGCATTTATTATAATAAAAAGAAAGGCCTAAAGCAAGGGGGCCCGTGGGGCGAGCAGGAGCGATCCTGTCGGGGATGCTGCAGTGCCAGCGCTGGGGCTGCTTCAGGTTCCAGGTGGAGAGGCACAGGTTTGCTGGGTCAGATGCCCCTTTATATCCTGTTTTTTGTCCCTTTGGATTGGTTTCTTTTTGGATCCTTCATTTGCATGGAGGTTTAAGGCGCTCGATTGGCCCATGACAGTTCTGTCCAGGCTGTCTCGTTTGGCTGGGGTGGTGCACTTTGCTCAGGTGTGTTATGGTACGGTGAGTACCGTATTTCTTATAAATACCCCTTGAAACCCTTTTACCATAACCAAACTAACAGTACATGTTTAACAATTACCAACTATTTTACAACGTTTCTAACCTATTTTTAACAGTGGTCTATGCTAGGGATTGATCCATGCTGGGGCTGGTGGTCCATGCTGGAAATACTGGAATGTGCTGGGGAAGTGATCCATGCTGGGATCACTGGAATGTGCTGGGGCAGTGATCCATGCTGGGATCA
>VYZP01004982.1:30249-41247 GCA_013400635.1 Hypocryptadius cinnamomeus | reverse complement strand
GCTCGGACACGGCGCAGGTACTGCCCGGCCCGGCCGCGGTGCCCCCTCACCTTCCCGCGACCCCGTCCCCGGGCTGCGGCTGTTCCCGTCCCCGCCGCCCCCGGCCCGGTCGTGCTTTCGCCCCCCGCCCCGTGTGTTTTCCCCCCGGCCTGGCCTCCTCCTCTGCCGCCTGCCCACCGCTCAGGACCCGGCTCAGCCCCCGGCGCCGCGGGATCGCCCCGCCAGCCCCTCCGCAGTGCGGCGATCCCGGGGTCCGTCGGTGTCACCCGGCGGAGCCCGGCCGTGCCTGGGCTCGGTGGCTGCGTGTGCCCAGCCCGGCCCGGCCGTGGCTCTCAGCTCGCCCTCGGTCCCGGGGAGGGTTTGGAGGAGCCGTGCGGCCCCAGCGGGTGAGGGTGGCTGGGTCGGCGGGGTCCCGCTGCACAGCGGGTGTTGGGGAGCAGCGTCCCGGGGCTCCGGGACGGCCCCAGCGCTGCCCCGGTGCCGTTGTTTGTCGCCCCGGGCACTGGGCTGGCGTGGCGCTGAGGTGTCAGCGCAGAATTGCACAGCTGCTGACAGCTCCCGTTAGATGCAGGAGCCGCCTGGAGCGGGAGGCAGGGCCCGGGCTGGGCTCTCTGCCTTCTCCTGGGGGGCTGTGATCAACCAGACCCCCCCGTGAGGGGCTTGTGGGGCACAGGGCACTGCCAGGCTTCTCAAAGGCAGCCTGGCACAAAAAAACAGTGAATCAGGCAGTCATGGAATATCCTGAGTTGGAACAGACCCACAGGGATCAATAGTGAGCTATTGTTGGCCGTTCTTCCAGCAGCTCTTGTCATTTTATTTATACACATTATTTGCTGTTCTGCTGATTTGTTGGGAGAAAAAAGCCTTCATTCTTCTCCCCAGAAGAGCCCTGCTGGCTTTCTTTTTGTCAAAGCTTTGTTATTTCTGTTAGCTATAATGGGATAATAATGCTGGTATGGACAGTCTCTAATAATCTGAAGCAGAAATTGCCAAAACAAAGCCTAGCTTGTGGTTTTTTTGTGTGCTTACTTAACTTAGGGTTACTCTCAAGTTTGGAAGAGGATTAATTGTTGATGTCTCCTGGTTACCAGGCCAGCTTACCACCACTACTAGTTTAGTTTAAAATAAAAGAAGCATTCTCAGGGCTATCACAGGCAGATAATTGTTAGAAAGACAAAGTTTTTTTTGCCAACTTTGGTGTTCTTTTGAATTTTAAAAGCTCCCTAGAATGCTTTAGGATGGTTCTTTAGATGATGCTATAATTATCTTTCAGTGTGCTGTTCCTGAATGTCTTTAAATATGTGAGTGGAGTATCAATTTTGGATCTGGAATTGCTCATTTTGGCCTGCAGCAGATGCTGCTGTGCTTGCTAACAGCAGGGGCTGGGTTTGGAGTTTGAAGTGGGGCAGGGAAAACCTCTGTGTGCCCCTGGGAAGTGTGTGAGGCTCCCAGAGCTGGCTGGAAGTGTTGGTGTAAGCTGAGTGTGAAAGGCAAGAAAAATATCCCAGTGCCTTGCTAGGCTTGGCCTGGGCATGTCAGAGACAGGAGAAGCAGCCTGAGTTTTGGGAAGTAAGAATTTTCTTACAATCATGGAATTGTTAAGGTTGGAAAAGCCTTCCAAGTTCATCAAATCCAACCTTCAGCCACTGTGGTCACCACCAACCCCTGTCCTCTAGAGCCACATCCAAAGATTGTTTGGACACTTCCAGGAATGGGGACTCCATCACTGTCCTGGGCAGCCCCTTCCAGTGCTTGACAACTTTTTCTATGAAAGAAATATATTTTATTAATTCTATATTCTATATATTCTGTATTCTATATATTCTCATTTTCTTTATAGAAATTATTGTAGAATTTCTTACAGAATTTCTTATTCTTATATTCTTAATATTCTATTCTATTATTATTCTTATTTCTTAATAGAATTTCTTATATAGAATCTATTCTGTATAAGTTCTGTATTTTCTTAATATCCAACTTAATCTACAGCACTTAGAGAAGAATTTTTTTGGCAGGTAAAACCCCCAGTGTGGGCCTGGTTTCCCAAGGGGAAGGTTCTGTCACTTGTGAAATGTGAAAGAAGCAGGATGACGAGGCAGAGCTCCAGGCACTGCCTCCTGCAGCCAGCTCCGAGCCTGTTCCTGCCTCTTTCCCAAACTCTTGGCATCCAGCACATGGCACAGCTGCCATAACAGGGATCTGTGAGTTCTGTCTCAGCTCAGGGTTCGCCTCCAGCCATTTTTTAATGTTGGTTCTGTGTTGGCTCCCACCTGCAGAGCTGCCCCAGGCCTGGGGAGCAGCAGCAGGAGGACGTGGAGCTGCTGGAGCCAGGCCAGAGGAGGCCACGGAGATGCTGCAAGGGCTGGAGCCCCTCTGCTCTGGAGCCAGGCTGGCAGAGCTGGGGCTGCTCACCTGGACAAGAGAAGGCTCCAGGGACACCTCAGAGCCCCTTGCAGGGCCTGAAGGGGCTCCAGGAGAGCTGGAGAGGGACTGGGGACAAGGCCTGGAGGGACAGGACACAGGGAATGGCTCCCACTGCCAGAGGGCAGGGCTGGATGGGATCTTGGGCAGGAATTGTTCCCTGGCAGGGTGGGCAGGCCCTGGCACAGGGTGCCCAGAGCAGCTGTGGCTGCCCCTGGATCCCTGGCAGTGTCCAAGGCCAGGCTGGAGGGGGCTTGGAGCAGCCTGGGACAGTGGAAGGTGTCCCTGCCATGGCAGGGGTGGCACTGGATGGGCCACCTTCCCACTCAAACCAACTCAAAACCATTCTGGGATTCAGTGATTCCAGTTGAGAAATGGGATATGAGTGATGGACCTGCTGCAATCTCAGGCTTTTAGAACAGATTCCAGCAGGTCACAAAATGTTCCTGATTCCTGTTGAAGCAAGAGACACTTTTGCAGTTACTCTGCAGTGCTTGGCTCAGCTTCCTGGGGAGGATTCTGGCTGAAATGCTCCTCTCATTCCCTGCCTGCCCGAGGCTCCTGGCCTGGAAGGATCTGTAGGATTTACACTAGAGGGTGTAGTAGCTCAGCCAGAACCAGGCAACCATCTTCTGGGAGCAGGCTCTGCACCCCCCAGGGCTTGCTCCCTGCCGGGGGAACTGCCTGTCTTGTTTTGAAGTAGCCTCCTAACCATGCACGTGGGCAGGTTTGACCTATTTAATCACATCACTCGATAGAGAAGCTTTAAAAGTGTCATTTTTTTGCCAAGGCAGGTGGGTTTCTACACCAAGAGCTACAGCACAGATTGGTGTTTTCTGGGATGGTGCCTAGGAAAAAAGGATAACATCTAAGGGAGCAGCCTGCTAAGCATATTGATTCGAGGCTGGGGCTGGCTTTGATGTTTGAGGATCACCAGAGGATTGGCAGGAACCCCAAAACTCTTGGTGCAATTTCGTAGCTTTGAAAGGAGCTTTTGAAAACTGCAAGTGGAGCTGACCCTGGCAGGTTGGGGGGGCATGCACATGTGCCAGGTGGAGCAGAAAGGATGTGGAAAGAGGAATTAGTGGGATGTAGCAGTGTTCTCCCCCTTTTTTTGCCCACCCTCACGGCTGCAGGCTTCCCAAGGTTCAGGTGGTCGTGACATGATCCCTGTTTTGCACACACGGTGCTGGTGTGCTCCCAGGCACTGGGGGACAGTGGTGCAGAGCCCTCCATGCCCCTTGGAGATCTGCAGGAGCAGGACTGAGTTTTCCCTGACTGCTGCTGGATGTGTCAGGAGTTCCCTTTCCTTCCTGTCTGGAAGCAGGTCCATAAATACAAACGTGTTGAGTGAGGGGCACATTTGAGCCGGGGTGTGGGAAATCTATTCCCGTGTTTTATTGCAGGGATTGCCTGTGTGGTAACAGCATGTGGGTGCCTTGGAGGTTTGTGAAAATTCTGTGCTGGCTGAGCACTGAGGCTGATGGGATTTTCTGTCCAGGACTGGGAATCTGGAGATTGCAAATTCTCATCCTGACTTGGCTGAAGTGCTTTTTCCATCTCTGAGACGACTAAAACCCACCTGCTTCAGAGCAGGATGAAAAGATTATTGAATGTGTGTGAAGTGCTTTGAAAGCGTGTGCTGTAAGGAGGAGGGAAGAGCTGCCTTCAGTCCTAAAAGCATCTTTTCAAGAGCTGTAGAGGGGAAAAATAGGTCTCTCTTTAAAGTCGAGGTCCTGAGTATGCTGAAAGGCATAAAAGAGGCATAATACAGCTCTTCATAAATATCTTAAGGTAGGCAGCCCTGGTTTGCTGGTTTGATGCTGTCAGGGGGTGTTTTGGAGGTGGATGTTTTTGAACCCAGAGCAGAAAGCGGCTTCCAGGTCTGGAGCTCTGAGCTCTTTTGTTTGCACTGATCACAGAATCCTGGAATGTGTGCAGCTGGAATGGACCCACAGGGATCATCAGCCCAGCCCTGTCCCTGCACAGCCACCCCAACAACCCCACCCTGAGCATCCCTGAGAGCTCCTGGAGCTCTGGCAGCCTTGGGGCCAGGACCATTCCCTGGGGAGCCTGGGCAGTGCCAGCACCCTCGGGGGCAAGAACCTTTCCCTGAGCTCCATGCCAAGCCCTGGCACAGCTCCAGCCCCTCCCTCAGGTCCTGATTCTTGTGTTCTTGTGGGATGGGAAGAGCCAGCCAGGCTTTCAGCACCCTGCCTGAAGTACTTTGTTCTGCAGTGGAGTGCACTGAGATGCTCAGCAGTTTTCTGATGTGGTCCAAAGCTTGTGGAGCAGTTTTCTGGCTGTGTGGATTTTCTATCTGGGCGTACAAAGCTTTGCTGGTTAGACCTGGATCAAATCTGTGGAAGGTGTCGGGCAGAGTTCTGCTCCTCTGTGTGATTGGCACAGTGAGCTGCTGCAGTACTGTTGGGCTCAAGTCAAGTGTGGAGAAATCCTTGGGCTTATCTCCCCAGCTTTAACCCTGGATCCTGTCACTGGTGCAGGGAGGCACTTCATGTCTCCCTTCTTCTGCCCAAAAGCAGCCACAGAGGATGGCTGTGACCAGGATGATCCCCCCAAGGGTGCTGGCACTGCCCAGGCTCCCCAGGGAATGGTCCCGGCCCCAAGGCTGCCAGAGCTCCAGGAGCGTTTGGACAGCGCTGCCAGGGATGCTCAGGGTGGGGTTGTTGGGGTGGCTGTGCAGGGACAGGGGCTGGGCTGATGATCCCTGTGGGTTCCTTTCCAACTGAGGACATTCTGTGGTTCTGTAATACTTGGTAAAACCTGAAGAGGCTCTTTAGAAGTTAAACCCCAGCTTGAATCTCTCCTCACTCAACACAGGGTCAGGGCCGTTGTCAGGTGCCTCACACAGCACTCTGCTGAGGGGTTGTGCCTGTTTGTGGGAGCAGCCTTGGCACAGGCTGGGATTTAGAGCCTTGGTGTGACTCACATTGCAGGCCATGTTCACACTGCCTTGTAGAAGGGATGAAAAACGTCTTTCCCAGTGCATTTTCCTTCCTGGAACTGATGTTGTGCACAATCATCTCAGCAAAGAGCTTTTATTACTGTATTTGCTACAGCAGAAGTGGAAACCCAAGTGTTTTCAGTATCATTTCACTGGCAGAGCAAAGCAGGTGTTCAGTTGGGTGCTCCAGTCCGTGAACTGGGAGGGGGCATCAATTCTGCTTTTCCCCCCCACATCTGTGTTTAGGAGAATAATTACCAAAATGCCACCAGTGGATTTTATTTTTAACCAAGTTTTGAAATGAAGAGTGACAAACCAATTGGTGGTGAGGTCGGGATGTGTCTTTTCAGCAGTTTGGGATTTGTGGTGATTTCCCTGCGCTGTCGGTTGGGGCGTTCCTGTGGGTGGGCAGGTGCAGGTGGCCTTTGTGCCGGGATTTCAGTGAGGTCTCACAGGTCACTTCCCATATTTGGTTTTTCTGTGGCTGTGGGGAGATTCCGCCCCACATCCGAGTCTCCCCACGTGGGGCAGTTTCAGATGTGTGAAAAGCAGGAGGTGGGAGCAGATCTCCATCAAGCTAGCAGGATTTTGGGTTTGGTACAGTTGGAGTTGTGCCAGCGCTGGTGAGTCCCCGGCTCCTCTCCGCCCACCCAGGAGCCCTGTGTCTGCAATCCCGGGATTGAAAAATTCCTCTCTTCCCTGACATTTGAACACTTCCTCTAATTTATGTTTTTAATCTCCAGCCAAGCCCCGCCGCGCCAGTGGGGAGCACAATTCACTAATCCAGGGCTTCCCGGAGCGCGTTCCGTGCGCTGGGTGAGGCGGAGGCGCCGGGTGGCTCCCGTGGGCTGGGGCAGGCAGCGACAGGCAGGGCCAGGCTGTGTCCCAGCCCTGCCACCTCTTCCCCTGCTGGCCCAGGCTGTGTCCCAGCCGTGCCACCTCCTGCCCTGCTGGCCCGGGGGGCTGCAGAGCTGCGGGGGTTTGTGTCGGGCCGAGGGATGGATGTTTGGGGAACCACTGCGCACAACGCGCGGAGCTCAGACCAAGCCGAAAGCAGCCGCAGGTGGGGCGTGGGGAGAGGAGGAGGTCAGAAACTCCCCCAAGGTGAGGGCAGCAGCGCTAGGAAAGAGGAGCGAGGTCGGGAAGCCCTTGCAGACGCTCTGAACCCCACCGAGCTGGGAGCACCGGAGGGCGAAGGCGGGACTGGGGCAGGTCCTGCCCCGGTTCCCACGAAGTGCTGTGTCAGCAGCCGGGCACCGCGTGCTGCCTCCAGCCCGTGCCGGGCTGTCTCAGCAGCACCGGGCGGCTCCAGCATGAACAAATACCTGCAGTGTTTATCGACCCCGGGCAGCTCAGGTAACTCTTTCTGAAGTTTTTGGCTTCCTGTGGGGTGAGGGTCGAGGTTTGGGGGGTGCGGCTGGGAAGGAGCGGCTGGAGAGGAGCGACTTCTGCAGGGTGGCTTTCACGTGGTCACCATTCATTGAGCAGGAGACCTGGGTCCGGGGTCACCTGCCTCTGGAATATGTGCGCTGTGCAAAAAGCCCACATTGGCTTTGGAGGGTTTGGTTTACGAGGGTTTTCATTCCCCTGTGGATTTTGGATTTTTACTGAAGAGAGGATTGTGCTGGGATGTTGGGTTCTGTGGTTAAAAGGGGCTGTGGAGCTGCAGGTGTCCGAGACCTAAAGGAGCTGCAGAGTTTTAATTCCAGCTTTTGAGTTGTTTAAAGCCAGACAAGTTTTAAAAACAGCTTAAGTTTTGCTTTTAGCCATTCATACACCACAGCTGAAGTGTTTTCATGTAATACACCTTGAAAGGTACTTTTCTTTAGCTTTTAACTTTGTTTTCCAAGTGTCCAGTTGTGACTAAGTTGAAATAGTTGGGCTTTTTTTTTTCTTTTCTTTTTTTTTTTGTCTTAAGTGGGAATTTTTCACGCACACTAGTTAAAGAATCAGACAGGTGTTGAGAAGATAACTTATCTGGAACATGCCAGAGAAAGGCTGGAAAATTAAAGTACTGGTTGGTGTTGCTGCTTGTGACTGTGCTGGTTGGAATGAGTTTTCAAGGTGAAGTTGAATGAAGTTGCCAGAATACTTGAAATATTTAAATACTGTTTTTTTTTTTTCTTCTTTGAAAAGAAGACTTGCTCTGCTAATTACATTTTTAGTAGATCCTTAGTTTTATCCAGCACTTTACACAGGAGATGTGGAAATGGTTTCTGGACTTTTTCTCAGAGGAAAAAAACAAGTCTCTGTTAAATTTGTTTTGGGTTTTTTTTGATTGGTTTTTTTTTTTTTTTTCCCCCAAACAGAATTTAAACTTTTCCTTTGTTTTGAGGAGTAACTTTATAGCTAAATTGAGAGGGGGGATGGAAAGATCTCCAAAGAACCCAAACATTGGATATCCAGATTTTCAAATGGTGAGACTCCTTCCGGCCTGTGCATGACAGACTGTGGGGTCAGGGAGTGTTTTTGGTGCCAGTCTTTGTCCTCTGCCTGTCCTGGCCAATCCAGCCAATTGGGATTCTCACATTCTTTCTTAAGTTATGGGAGAAATGTGCCAGTGGTGTGATTTCCTCTTAGGAAAATGTCTCACAGACCTTGATGCTGTTTGCTGTTTTCCAGCAGCGTGGGTGGGACTGTCAGTGATTCTGGGCACAGAGGGATGGCAGTGATGGGTTGGTGTGGGCCAGGTCATCGTGTCCTGGCTTTTGCATCCCTGGATTGAGGTGGTGTTGCTCTGCAAGGCAGTGACAGCCCCAGGTGTCCTTGGGGACTCCCTGTGAGGCCACCAAGAGGGTGAAGCTGCCATGCTCAGTGGCTTGAGTACCTTTCAGATTCTTGTTTTGCTGCACCAGAGACAAAACTGCCTGTGAGAAATCATACTCCCAAAAAATGTAAAAAGTTCATTAAAACTTTATTGAAAATACAACAGAAGACTGAATAGAGAAAATATTACGGCGCCGGGAGCAGAGGATTTTTCCCACCATGTGCTCACCCACACAATGGAGGTGTCGCCTTTTAACCCTTTGGTTCCTCCCAAAGTTCTGTCCATTGGCTCCTTCTTTGCTGTCCAGTGGTGGAGTTCACTTCCTTAAATTTCCATTGGAGGTCAGGTGCTGCCATAGTAACAATCCCACCCTCCCAAATGTCTCAAACCCAGGTCACCCCCTGATAACAACACAAGGGAGGTAAAACACAACTATAAATCTATGAAACTTCTCTTAACATATATACAGGATATTTGCCTTTTAATTGTGAGAGTCAAATATGACATTACTCATCTGTCACATGCCCAAAGTTGGGTTGCCTTGAATAAATTGAGGAGGTGGGTGCTGCATCCCAGGTTGTTTCTGTCTGAGCTGCTTTGTGGGATGTGCCCTGATGAGTTTCCTGCTGAGTCGTTCCCTGATAACACTTCCAGCTTTGGAAGGACACTCTGGAGCTGCTCTTGCTGAATGAACCCCCTTGGGCAGGTCCCTGTCTCAGGAGATTGGGACTGGGGACAGGGGATGGAGGGACAGGACACAGGCAATGGCTCCCACTGCCAGAGAGCAGGGATGGGTGGGATCTTGGGCAGGAATTGTTCCCTGGGAGTGCAGTGAGGCCCTGGCACAGGTGCCCAGAGCAGCTGTGGCTGCCCCTGGATCCCTGGCAGTGCCCAAGGCCAGGCTGGAGGGGGTTGGAGCAGCCTGGGGTGGTGGGAGGTGTCCAGGAACAAGATGGGCTTTGAGGTCCCTTCCAACCCAAACCATTCCATGATTTCTCGCTGGGCAGTGCCTGCCCTCAGTCTGGGATGGCTGAGCTGAGGGGACAGCTCAGAGTACAGTACAGAGGTGCTGTTGGGCTGCTCTTGTCCCTTGGTGTCACCCCTGGGCTTCAGCCCGTGGGGACAGGTGGCCCCATTGGCCACAACACCTGGGGAAACCAGCACTGCCCTGCTGGAACCCAGCAGGGCTAAAAATACCTTGGAGTGAGAGATGACTGGTCAGACGTTTTTTCAGCCTTGCTAATAGCAGACTTTCTTTTCTCATATTTGCATCCTTTTTTCCATTAAAGAAATGACTGTAGAGGTTCATGATGTATTTTGAGGCTGTGGCACTAAATACCTCCCCTGGAGGAACAAATCCAAGGAGTGCACAGGGATTCTTCTGCCTCTCATGCCTCTCAAACCTTGCTTCCTGGTGTTTCTTGAGTAGGACAAGGTTATTCTGCTTTTAACACTTAATTTTATAATTAGATTTACTTTTTCAAAAACACAAAAAAGGAGCAAAACAAATCCTTGGACTAGGGTTGAATTTAAAGTTGAAGAAACATTTCTCTTAGCGCCCCTTCCCTGCCCTCCTAACCCATTTCCTCTGGATGATTATTTGAACTGTACTATTTAAAATCTCAGTGTTAATTATTTCCAAGTGGTTGCATATTATTGTTAAATTAATTGTTGGAAATTTGCTTTGGGTCCTGGTGAATGAGCTCTGTGCCAAAACCTGCCATTTCTTGTACGCTCTTTAATTCTGAAGAGTAGCAGAACTCAGGCTGCTGGTAAAACCTCTCTGAAACATTCTGTTCTTGGGGCACCGCTGTCCCTTCTGTGAAGTGTTAAACGCAGAGCTCAGAATGATTTTCCAGTGGTGATAATTTTTCTGCAATCACACAGGTTATCCCTTTGCTGAGTGCTGGCACTGTAAACACAGCGAGCCCTTAAGCCAACAAAGCTGTTCCGATGACGTGAAATAAAAATGCCTCAATTTTTTTCCTTTTCTAAAGAGTCTCCAAAGAGCTTTCACCTTCCCCACCTCCACATGAATGCACCTTTTGTTGCCAGCTGCAGGTGACCCAGGGCAATAGGTGACTTCAGCAGCAACAGCAGGGCTTGAAAATCAAAAAGAGCTGTAAGATCATTGTGTCCAGCAGTCAGCCCAGCCACCATGGTCACCACTAAACCATGTCCCCAGGTGCCACATGCCCACGCTTTTTGAGCACTTGTAGGGACAGCGACTCCATTAGTGCCCTGGCTGCCTGTGCCAATGTCTGACAACCCTTCCTGTGAAGAAATTTTCCCAATATCCAATCTAAACCTCCCCTGGCCCAGGCTGAGGCCGTTCCCTCTCCTCCTGTCCCTGTTCCCTGGAGCAGAGCCTGACATCCCTGGCTGTCCCCTCCTGTCAGGAGTTGTGCAGAGCCAGAAGATCCCCCCTGAGCCTCCTTTTCTCCAGGCTGAGCCCTTTCCCAGCTCCCTCAGCCTCTGCTGCTGCTCCAGACCCTTCCCCAGCTCCGTTCCCTCCCCTGGACACGCTCCAGCCCCTCAATGTCTTTCTTGTGGGTTCACTACAAGAAATGTTCAATGTCTTTTGACCCATGCTGGTCCCTCTGCAGCTTGGCCAGCAAAGCCTTTTGTTTGGAATTCCTAATTGCTGTAAATTTGAAAGTTTCTAATTTTTGTCTGGCAGCAGCTGAGTAGCTCTGTTGCATCTGGGAGAAGCAGTTGTCATCCAGTTGTCCAGAGCAGCTGTGGCTGCTGCATCCTGGAAGTGTCCAAGGTTGGATGGGGCTTGGAGCAGCCTGGGACAGTGGAAGGTGTCTCTGCCCATGGCAGGGGTGGCACTGGATGGGCT
>VYZP01004982.1:0-23073 GCA_013400635.1 Hypocryptadius cinnamomeus | reverse complement strand
CAGGGGCTGGGCTGGTGATCCCTGAGGGTCCCTCCCAGCTCAGGATATTCCAGGATTCTGTGATTGCAGGAGCTGCATGTGGGCGGTGCAGTGCTTTTCTGCCTGGGAGAATTGCATTGTGTGAGTTTATTAGGGGTGTAAGTGAATTAACAGACTCTGGGGTTCCTGGGGAGCCAAGGGATTCAGGGTGAGGTGCTCATCCAGAGTGCCCTTGTGGTGATGAACACAGGCTTGTCCCAAGTGGTGCCCGAGCTCATCCCTAAATCCAGCCTTGGCTCTGTTCCTGAATTTCAGAGATCGTCAGGCTCATGTCAGAGTTTTGCCAGGAGTTGTTTTGAGAAACTGAAAACAAAGTTGTCTGGAGAGCAGCTCGAGTTTTGAGGAAGAAACTTGTGTTTTGTATCAATTAACAACTGAGTCGAATTTCAAGCAGATTTCCAAGTGGTTCTCCTTGTACAGGAGCAGCTCTGAGGTGTCAGCTTGGAGTAGTTTTGCCTGGAGAGGTGCTTCTGCCTCCTGCTGAGTTTCTGGATGTGACCTGGCCTGTGTCACCAGAGTCTTCCTGCAGTGACAGCTGTGGCTGAACCTGCAGAAAATGTTTCCCTAAATGTGGGGTGAGGGCAACATGGTTTGGTGTTGAGCAGGTGTCAGCACCTGCCCAGGGCAGAATGAGTCAGTTCCCAACTTCTTAAAAAACCAACCCACCCCAAAGCCCCTGGACTCTGAAAATGCCATGGGAGGTGAGGTGTGTGAGTGGCTGGCAGGGGAGGGCTGTTCAAGGTTCCTGTGGCAGGTAAGGCTGATCCTGCCCCATGCCAGCTCTTGGAGCTGCTGCTGGGGTGGGAATGTCCTGCTGCTGTTCCTTGGCTTCCTTGGTGGCTCCTGGAAGGTTCTTGTCACTGGCCCAGCAGCTGGCCACATGTTCTCACCTGCCTCCTGCTAGGTTAACACAAAAGGAGACTTTCCACATCTCCCTCTTCTGAGGGATCTTCAAGTCTGTTCTCCTGTTCTTTTGTTTTCCAGCCATCCAAAGAGGAAGCACATGAAGAAAAGACAGAAGATAATTTAACTACCTTGTTTCCTGGCCAGAAAAGAAGGATCTCTCATCTTGTCAAACAAGGAAATGTAAGTGCAGATTTAGAAGCAGATTAGTTTAGATTGTTCCAAGTGAGGATTTTCTGTCCTGACCCTGGAAAAGGCTGCACTCCCAGGGCCAGGCAGCAGTGTGAGAGCTGCTTGTGCTGGAATCAGTCTATGGCAGTTTTATTTCCTCTCTTTCCAATTCCTCAAAAAACTCCCATATTTAGGATCTGTTAAAGGTGGCAGCAAAGCTCTCAATAAACCTTCCTAAAACCAAGGGTAGGCTGGGGAGAGTGAGTGGATTATGCTCTTGATAACCCTTTGGGATAGGTTGGGGTGTTCATTTTTCTCCAGTATAGCTTAATTTAGAGATTTCAATAAAAATTAACTGGACACAAGGTTACTCTGTGTCTGCTGGTATTTTTCTGTGCCTTGTGGATCTAAAAGATACTGCAGGAATTTGGTCAGATGTTTAAAACCATTACCTTACATCTGTTCTGAATCAGCCAAGATCTCTGCAGTATTTGTTTGGATGCTCTTCTTTCCCAGTTGTACAAATACAGAGGAGAAGAATTAAAACAAGCGAAAAAAAAAGCAAAGACGAAGCAAAAAATTCTGATTTTTTTATTCCTTTCTCCCTGGGATTTTAATTCATGTTTTCTCTGAGGGCTTAATGTATTTCCCTCCAGGTGCTGATCACAGATTAGTTTTATGTTGCAGCAGGATAAGAGTGGAGGCTTGTGCACTAATTTGAGCTGGGTAGTCCAAATTAATTGTTCTGCCTTTCCTCTCTGCCTAGGAAAGGTTTTTTTGCCTTTAATAATTTGAAGCCCTGGGGTCAATACAAAGGGTTTTATTTAACTACATATCTCCAGCCAGTTCATGTGGTTTGATAAGGGCCCTTTCTTCCAAAGTGAAGAGATAAGATACTGAAGCAAATGGCTTGGAAATTCATTAACTCAAATATTTATTGCAAAGAGGCACCTTTTAGACATGTACAAACCTTTAAATATATTTTCTTAATGTGGCAGCTGATCCCAAAATGCTTTCCAAAGATGGGAGCCCCAGGACAGCCTTTGCTTGGGCAAACAGAGCTGATCTGGTGTGCTCAGCTGCCAGGGCAGCTCCAGGACCTGCATTCCCTGCAGTATCTCAGCTCAGAGCAGCTCCCAGCTCTGCCCAGGAGGTGCTGTAACACCTCAGCTGCCACTTTTCACCTCAGAATGTGCTTTGCTGTGTCCCTCCAAGTGGAATATTTGCTCAGTCTTGCTCATGATTTATGGCTTAGGGACTGAGCAGGAGAAGGGGAGGGAGCCGAGTTCGGGGTTGGTTGCCAGGGGAAGTGGGAGCCAGAGGAATTGCAGGTGAGGCAGAAAATGAGTGGTCTGTGCTGGTTGGAAGTCTGTAATTATAATTTAATGTCTGACTGCACCCAGTTTGGCATCCAGAAGCTGCTGTCAGCATCAGAGCCTGGGAATGCAGGAGGTGCCAGCTTGCCCCCAGGTGTTACATTGGGCCACCCTCCTCCAAGGAGATTCCAGGAGGGAAGGCCTGTTCCTCACATTTCAAAGGCTGTTAAATAGAGGGAGAAGTTTGTACTACTGCTGCTTCTCTTGCACTTTTGCTGCTAGGAAACTTCTCTCTTTGCTGATGTAATTTCTGGCACTTTTCCTGTAAACCTAAATTTGGCCATCAAAGGAAGCTCGTGTGGAGCCTGTTTGTGCTGTAACAGCCGAGGCACTGAGGTGCCTCCAGAAGTGGGCAGGGACAGAGCCTGTTTGAAATTCAGAAAATCAGTTTATGTAATGCTCTGATCCCATAAATACTTCTCTGTGAGGCTTTTAAGCAGTTCCAGGGCTGCAGAGAGGTGGGAGCTGCTGTGGTGCAGAGGTGGATGCAGGTGTCCGCAGGGAGGGAGCCGTGGAGCACAATGTCACGTGGCAAAGAGGAGTGGAGAATAATTGTCACTTTTTTATCACAGTAGAAAGCAAAATAGGCAGCACAGGGCTAGGTCTGTGTGCTAGGGCAAGGCTGAGGGTGTTGATAGAGCCCAGGACTGGGCTGGGCACAGCCATGGGGAACACCATGCCACTAAAAGCAGCTCATGAATACCACCTGCCCTTTGAGGAACGTGCCAGTGAGCTGGGAGGCCTTCCCAGAGCGTGACTCATTAATGCCATGTTTGTTGAAGGATGACCCTTAATTATTTCGTTCTGGAGGACACTTGGGATCTTGTCCTCTCAAAACCCTGTGCTTGCTAAAGGAGGGGTTGAGGAGGAGACCTTTCTGGGATGAGTGGAAGGCAGGGGGTGTGGATGGAGCAGGGGAGCTGCTGGCCCTAAATTCTGTTTGTCTGTGCAGGCAGAGGCCCCGAGCAAGCCGGTAGTGCGGCCCTACCGTCCCCCCACGGCCCAGGAGGTGTGTTACCAGAGGATCCAGCTGGCTCAGCAGCAGGCAGCACAGCTGGTTGGGGCTGTTCAAAAGACCTCTCTCTGTTTGCCAGGAGAAAAGAGGAGGATTGCTCACGTGCCAAATGCAGCCCTCACCGCAGCAGCCAAGCAAAGTAAGCCAGCAGTGGGATTTGGGGTCGCTGTCCTGTCCTGTCCTGTCCTCCCCCTGGTCAAAGGCTCTACCGTGTGTTTACATTTCTCCTGAGCACGTGTGAAACTGTCAGGGGATGGGTAGGACTGGCCATGACTTGAATCTTTGCTGATAGTGTCCAGTGGAAGGTCTTTCCCTGAGAAATTCCACCCTGTTATGAAAAACAACGGGTCAGACGTGTACAGTGTGATGTGTCTCGCCCGTCCTCCCTCACTTCAGCCTCTCCTTTTTCTGTTTCTTCCTTGGATTGTGTTTGCTCTTCATTCCCTCTCCATTTAAGCCTGGAGCTGGCAGGAGCAGGAGGGAAGTGCTAATGAAGGCTCATTGCTGTGCCTTTGTAGTGGAAGGACTCAGAGCTGACGTGTGGGGTGTCGGTGCCTCCAGCTGACAGAGTTACCTCTTTAACTCTGCTGACTCAGTCACCCCAAAATAAACCCAAATGAGACACGTTTCCTGGCAGAAGATTTCTTCATCCTTGCCTGCAAGGTGGTAAAATTGCCCAATTTGTATCCCTTTGGAGACCTGGATTTGAGAAAATCACAGCTTGCAGTACTGGCCTTTGATAGTGAGTTCATTCTGGCAGCCTGAAGCCCAGTGGCAGGATTTGCACCTGAGTGTTTTGTGTTCCCTGCAGGCCTCGGGAGCAGTAAGGCGACTGTTGGTGGCAGGAGTGTCACACCTTCCAATGACTCTGAAGCCCCCACCCTTCCTCTGAAGCCTTGCACCTTGGCTGGGATGGCTTCCAAGACCACCAGCACCATCGTGCCCAAAAGAGTAGCACATGTTCCCTCCTTACAGGTAAGGGGAATTTGAATTATTTCTTGTTATTCCCCAGGGAGGGTGGAATGTTTGATCCTGCTGTTCCAAACTTAGCACTCCCTGAGAGTGGTGTTTTGATTATTTTGATTGAGTGGGTTCGTTTCTTCCTGTGGTTTTCCTAGATAGCATTGTATAAAAAATTAAACACTCAAGGGGTAGGAGCTTAAAAAGGTAGAAATACTTAAATGCTGCTCTGATCTCTGTGAATATTGATTACTTGTCTCCAATTTGAGCCTTCTCTTGTGCTGGCTGGGCTGGGTGTGTTTGGGTCAGGGGCTTGGAACCTCCCATGTTCAAAAGCCAGGGATGGATTCATGGCCTTCCCAGGCTCTGTGGGCCACACTGGTGGTTATGAATAATGTCCCTCTGTGACTTAGATATAAAATGTGAGCACTGAACTTCATGCTGCTGCTGGTGTTTAAGGAGAAGACTATTTTGTCTTTGTTAGCTGCTTTTGTTTTGTTTCTCTTTACCCCCTGGGAACTCTGCCCAACCTTTGGGTACCTTTGCTATGAGTTCCTAAGCAAAGTGACAGGACACAGGGAATGGCTCCCACTGCCAGAGGGCAGGGCTGGATGGGATATTGGGAAGGAATTGTTCCCTGGGAGGGTGGGCAGGCCCTGGCACAGGGTGCCCAGAGCAGCTGTGGCTGCCCCTGGATCCCTGGCAGTGCCCAAGGCCAGGTTGGAGGGGGCTTGGAGCAGCCTGGGACAGTGGAAGGTGTCCCTGCCATGGCAGGGGGTGGGATTGGGATGATTTTTAAAGCCCCTTGCAACCCAAACCATTCTGGGATTCTGTTAAGTCCCTCCTGTCCACGAGCACTTGGAAGCTGTTACTTGCTAAGACAATTGAGAGCAGAATTCCTCCTGGAGCAGCCTGGGGATGGCATAAGGAGCTGTTTGCTGGAGTGGATGGCAGAACTGGTTAGTGCCAGGACTTTAATAAAGATCCCTTTATTGATGATGGTTAATGTCAAGATCTATCATAACTTGCTCTGATTATTTCTAGAAGAGTGAGAAGTAATTTTTTTTCCTTTCCCACCCAAACTGCCACCATAGTAACGTAGAACTTGAATCTGATTAAAAATATGAGAAATAACTGAAAGGATACAATATTTAGCAGAGTTACAGAGGTGCTTAAGGGTATAATATGAGAGATTGAGAATTTATATATTTAATGAAAAAGACTAAATCGCCTTGAACAGGGCATCAAGGTGAGAGTCTACTGTGGAAAATGAGCACTTTTCCTGTTGAGATAGACCAGTTGCTCCCCTTGGAACAAGCTCACATCTTCCACAGAGCTGTTTTTATTCCAGATTGCAGCAGATGGCTTGGTTTATGGATATCTCTTGGGTGGGATGGAGAACAACTGACAAAACAATTGGGTGTTTTAGAGATGAGTGAACATTTCCCTCTCTGAAAAGGAGGCAAGTGTGCTGTGATGTGGGGGATAAATTGGTGTGGAATGGAAAGCTGCAGTGGTTGGTCATAGCTCAGTCCAACATGCAGCTTTTGAAGAACCTGCCATTAAACTGAAGGGGTAAATCCTTTTAGGAACATTATGATTGGCATTAAAAAAGGAAGAAAACCCCCAATGCAGTCAATTTGCAGGAATGCCCCAGGAAGTGGGGGGTGGGATTAGTGACTGTCAGCCTGGCAGGAGGGGCCTCTTGTTCTCTCTTCAGAGCCAGAGAACCAAATCTGTCTGTGGTGCCCATAACTGGTGGTGTGTGTTCATGGCTCCAGTGGTACTTGGTGCCATCCTAACCTTGGATCTCTCAATGGAAATGTCAGCATGCCCTGCTCTGGAATGCTATGTATGACAAATGCCACTGGAGTCCTTGGCTCCTGGCTGACTTCGGAGTGAAATACAGCTGTTTTCTAAAGGACTTGGAGCTCTGAAGGTGGTGAAGCCTCAAGTGGTATTTTTAGTACCAAAAGTGCTGCATGTTACATTTGGCTTTGGGCAGATTTTCAGAAAGGAAGTCACCCCATGATTAATAACAGGAAGTGGGAGAGCCTCAGAGCAATCTCCTGGAGCCTGACCAGCCTCTTTCTCTCTCTGTCTCACCTCCAGAGCACCACTTTACAGAGGCCTGTTATTCCCACAGAGTTTGGTGCTAAAGTCCCAACCAACATTCGTCAGAGGTATCTCAATCTCTTCATTGATGAGTGCCTGAAATTCTGCTCCTCCTCCCAGGAAGCCTTCGACAAGGTCTGTACAGATCCCTGCTTCTCAGGAATAACTTTGCAGCAGGGAATGACATCCTCTGCCTTGGCCAAGACCTTCTAAAATGGTAGCAAATCCAGAAAACTGAATTGCATTTATGCTTGCAGAAACTTGGGGGTGGGAGCTCAATGATCTTAAGGTCCCTTCCAAGCCAAACCATTCCCTGATTCCCTGAAGACTCCCCTATCCACAACTGAGTAAACTGGCATCAAATATTACCTGATTGGGCAACAGCAAGTGTCATTCCAGTGGGGGCTTCCAGTAGGAAATCCCATCTTTCCCTTCATTTGGAAAGCTTGCCTGAGCCCTTTAATAACCCCAGGAGAGAATGCAGAGGGGAGTGTGCATTGTGGTCAAAGAGCTTCTGCTCTGGTGCAGCCAGAAACACCTCCTGGAATCAGAGTGTTGAGCACAGGGGAGTGTTTGGGATAGATGTGTTTGGTTGGGAATTGGTTCCTTGCTGCTTCTGAAGGCTGTTAAGGAGACTTTTAAGGAGCCTTCTAGCAGTAGGGACAGTGTAGTATGATTTCCAGAAGCAGAGTGGAGAGAGTAATACATTTTCTTGGAAAAGCTTGGCCCTGAGTTGGGTAAATGTGGGGCATTGTGTGGTGTGCTCCAAAACAAAGCAGACACCATGAGGATTTCTTTTGTGGGATTCCACCTTCCCAGCTTCCTGTTGCATCCAAGGAGTCACCATTTTCCAAACCTCCTTTTCTTACCAGTAAAGACCTTGCACTGCACCAAAGTGGGGAAAGCAGCCTTGCCCAGGCAGTTCAAAGAACAAGAATTACTTGATGAAAACATGGCAAGGTTAGATATTCCTGGGAGCAAGAGCAGCTCTGCAATACTTAAGCCAAGGTGGCAGCAGACTTTATATTGGGGGAAAGAGAAGGGTTGATACCATTTTAAAATATGTTGAAGTTTGAAAAAGATTTTTTTTTGGCTAAGTAGGAAAGTTTTATAAATCCCTTCAGGAAAGTTTCACATGGAAGTGCTTTTTCCAGCACTTTGTTTAAAATAAAATTACTTTTTTTCCTCTTACTTACCTGAGCACCTATTGGTGCCATATTCTGCTTTATTACTCAATTCCTTGTCAGGCATTTTTTTTTTTTTAATCTCTGCTGATAGTGTAGGCTGACCTAGAGCAGAGACTAGACAGAGCTAAAAAATAAAGTAGGGATTTATTAGGAGGCCTCAATGCATCCACCTTGGGCAGAACAAGAGCCCAGCCAGGGCTGCACCCCAGGTGAACCAAAATGGTCACAAAATGCACGAATGCTCATGGGGTCTCTCACTTTGATCAGTTCTGCTCCATTTGCAGATTGGAGTTAATTGTCCAATTCCAGCCCCAGCCCATGCAGTCCCATCCTTCTTGTTTTTCTCTCTTCAGCCCACGTTGTTTGTGCTCTTGGGCTGAGATTTGGATCATTTGTCCTTGGTCCCCAGCTAGAGCAGGAATTGTTTTGTCTCCCTGCTCTGTGCAGAGAGCTCACCATCCCCTGATGTGAACCCAGACCCACACACTAAAGCAGCACAGAATCTGAAAAATAGAAAAGCTCAAACCTGAGGCATCACTACTTAGAGTCTGTATTTAAGAGCCAAACATTTATTTTCTCCCAAAGCCATGGAAGCTGTGGCTGCCCCATGCCTGGAAGTGTTCAAGGCTAGGTCGGACGTGGCTTGGAACAACCTGGGATAGTGGAAGGTGGAAAAAAGTGATCTTTGAGGTTCCTCCCAACCCAAACCGTTCTGGGGTTCTGTGAACAGTGGAAGAGAGTGTGTGGTGATGACTTGTGCTGTTCCCAGGCCCTGGCAGAGGAGAAGGTGGCCTACGAGCGCAGCACCAGTCGCAACATCTACCTGAACGTGGCCGTGAACACCCTGAAGAAGCTCCGCAGCCTCGTGCCCAACTCCCCAGCCAGCACCAACAGTAGGTACCTTGCAGCTGAGCAGCTGGAGCCCTGCTGGGATTACAAACCACAGAGGGAAACTTGTTTGAAAAGCCAGAACCCATTTCTCAGCAGCATTATGCTGAAAGGCAAACAGCTCCAGTTTAGCTTTTTATAGCCTGGCAAGCCTTAATGGGTCTTCAAGAGGCAGGTCCTGCAATGCTTTGTTGGCTTTCTCAGCCTAAATGGAGATAATGCCACACGGGTGGGGTTTTTTTTTAGCACAAGTTCTTTCAAATGAAAAGCCCTGCTAATGGAGTAACTTTCACATGATGCCTTCAAAGTGATAGACTCGTCCATCACCACAGAAATCTGTTACACACATTAAGCTTCAAGAGAGAAACGAAGAGGGTTAAGACATTTCATTATTGGCTCTCGAGAGGGTACATTAAACAATCAATTTGTGCTGTTCTTGTGAATTTTTTTTTCTTTGGTCTCTTCCCTTTTCTCCCCTCTGTCTTCATTAAGTTCCTGGCCATTAGGCAGAGCAGCTGAACTTGGAGGCTGGCCTTTAGGAGAGGGCTGCCAGTTAATGATTAGTAAAAAGCCCCTCTCTGCCATTGTCTGATGTGTTGAGCATATTCTAGAGCTCTGAAGCTCCTTTCTGAAAGAAGCTGAAGGATCCTGCGTGGGAGGTTGGTCTGCAGGGCCCCAGAATCAAAGCTGCTTCCTGGGGGTGGGTGATGCCCTCACACAGCACATGAAGGGGTCAAGTTGTTTCTGTGCTGGCTCCTCTCTTGCTTTTGGTCAGTTGGAGGGCTTGATGTGCAGAGTGAGCAGGGAGAGCTACAAGTTTCTGGCAGAACTGGAAAAGTGTCCTTGCTGCCCTTAAAATTGCTGTGGGCTGACAGTGTGAACGGATTACTCTCTGTGGTGCTGGAATGGAAATGCTGGGCCAGCATGTGGCACAAAGAATCCATTTCTGGAGCAAAATAAGAGTTAAAGAGAATAAACACAGTCCTCCTCTTGCCCGTGTGTAGTGTCCCAAACTAGGACTGAAGTCACCCACTGGGTACCTGATCTGTGTGCCCCTGTGCTGTTCCCTTCTCCTTGCAGAGACAAGTAACAAGAAGGTGGTGTCCCACGAGGCTGTGCTGGGAGGGAAGCTTGCTGCCAAGACCAGCTTCACTCTGAACCGCTCAGGGAGCCTGAGAGCCGAGGATCTGACAGGTCAGACCCTGCTCCTGCTGGGCTGTCACTTGTGAGGGGGGAGCTGAGGTGTGACACTGACTGGGGGGTGAGGATCAGGCTGGTGCATTCACCTCGAGTTGTGGGGGCACTTCAGCCACCACACTGTCAGAAGGATCCAAAGCTGTTGGAAAGTGCCCAGAGGAGGGACACAGAGCTGGGGAAGGCTCTGAGGAGCGGCTGAGGGCACTTGGCTCGTTCAGCTGGAGCACAGGAGACTGAGGGGAGGCTCCTCGGGGGCTGCAGCTCCTCCCCAGGGCAGGCAGAGGGGCAGGGGCTGAGCTCTGCTCTGGGACAGGAGGCCAGGAAGGGCTGGAGCTGTGCCAGGGCTTGGCATGGAGCTCAGGGAAAGGTTCTTGCCCCCGAGGGTGCTGGCACTGCCCAGGCTCCCCAGGGAATGGTCCCGGCCCCAAGGCTGCCAGAGCTCCAGGAGCGTTTGGACAGCGCTGCCAGGGATGCTCAGGGTGGGGTTGTTGGGGTGGCTGTGCAGGGACAGGGGCTGGGCTGATCATCCCTGAGGGTCCCTTCCAGCTCAGGATTTTATGNGCAACATCAAAGGGCACCCAGGAATATTGGAAGGGTTTAATGCAGCAGCCAAAGGAGATATTGAGCAGAGTGCAAGAAGTTATAATTATTCTGTGAAATGAAACAAGCAGACTGAAATTAGTAGCAGGAAGAAACTTCTGATAATGAAGTTTTTAGGGAGCTGTGGATGGCCTTTGTTAGGGGTATTTGAGGGCTGTGTTACCAATTATCAGCTGTTGCATTTAAACATTGAAATGGGAGAAGTCTCACATTTAGTGACAGGACAAGGGGAAATGGCTTGGGGAATGGATAGATAGGATATTGGGATAAGGGATAGATGGGATATTGGGAAGGAATTGTTCCCTGGGGGGGTGGTGAGGCCCTGGCACAGGGTGCCCAGAGCAGCTGTGGCTGCCCCTGGATCCCTGGCAGTGCCCAAGGCCAGGTTGGAGGGGGCTTGGAGCAGCCTGGGACAGTGGGAGGTGTCCCACCATGGCAGGGGTGGAATGGGATGATCTCCAAGGCCCCTTGCAACCCAAATTGGGTTGGTTCTATCAGTAACAGCAAGGCTAAAGATGGGCCTTTTGGAGGAATTCTGTTCCAGCTGTGCTTTCCAGACATAATGCTCCTTGTTCAAGGAGTTTAAAAATCAACTTGGGCAGATTTTAAAAATGACCACCCAGCACCTATTCCCCTGTCCATCCTGAGCTGAGGCAGTAGAAGCAAGTTCAGAGGCAGGAGACTTGGTAAAGGCAGAGAAACAGGCAGTGCTGTGGTGCAGAGAGCTGAGCTCTGTGTTTGTGTGCAGGAGCTGCCCTGTACCGGCGCCTCAAGGAGTACCTGATGACCGAGGAGCAGCTCAAGGAGAACGGGTACCCAATGCCTCACCCCGAGAAGGCTGGACGGGCTGTGCTCTTCACTGCAGAGGAGAAGAAAGTGATTGACTGTAAGCTCTGCTGGCTCTTTCCTTCTGCAGGGTTTGCTGGACACAGCAGGAGCTGCCCCTTGGTCCTGTTGTGATGGGGAGTGTGGCTGCAGAGCTCTGCTGCATGGAGAGTTTTTTCAGCTTTCAAATCCTGAGAATGCTATTTTTGACCCAGAGTTTATAGTCTGTGGGGCTGAGGGAGGTTTCTAATTTCTAATTCCCAGGTAAAAAGTGACAGGATGAAAGGAAACTGCCTCAAGTTGCACCAGGGAAGGTTTAGATTGGATATAAGGGAAAATTTGTTTTAGAAAAGGTTGTGAAGCATTCAACAGGCTGCCTAGGGCAGTGGTGGAGTCATCACCCAGTAAATGCTGAAAAAATGTGAGGATATGGCACTTGGGGACATGGTTTAGTGGTGACCATGGTGGTGGTGGCTGGTGGTTGGACTTGATCTTAAAGGTCTTTTCCAACCTCAGCAATTCCAGGATTCTGTGCTGCCAAAGAATAGCAATTGAGCAGGTTGGAAAGAGGCTCCTGTTCTGCACTTGGTGACCCTGCTCTCTCCCAGGGGAAGGATTTTTTTCTGTGTGTCTTTGTGAGGTGCTGTTAAGATGGGATAAGGACTGACACTGGGCCAGGCTGGCTTTGCAGTGGGTCCTGCTGTGCTGCTCTAAATTGCAGAGTTTTCTATTTGATCTCGTGGCAAATCTGCTGGGTCAAATAGTTCCCCAGAGCCCTTTGTGCAGCTGGACAAAATGGTCATAAAATCACAAAATAATTTGGATTGGAAGGGACTTTAAAGCCCATCTCACTCCACCCCCTGGGACACCTTCACCAGACTGGGTTGCTCCAAGCCACATCCAAGCTGGCCTTGAACCCACAGGTTTGCTCAGGACAGGATGGGTCCTCCTCTGAATTTCCTGAACTCATGGCAAGATTTCTGCTCCTCAGCCCCTGCCTGAGGCAGGCTGTGCTGCAGTAGGGATAAAACCCAGACTGGTGATTTCTGTTGAGGTGCTTTGCCACGCTCCCCTGAGCATCTGTGTGGAGAGACCTCACTAAAGTGTGTTAAGTGCTCATCCATGTTAACACCTTGTGCCTACATTTGTCCTGTGGTTGCTGAAGCAACCTGGGCCAAAGCTCTCTTGCATTAACACTGTCAAGTGCTGTGTTTGTGAGAGCCCTTTTTTCCCAGGAACCAGCCAGCTTCTTTATATGAACCTGAGCTCATGTTCCTGGTTTTGTTCCTGTAGTTTCCTGCAGGTGTTGCAGGATCTTTGAATTTCTCCTTGTTTAACTAAAGCTGTTGTTGCCACTGTGACCAGTTAGGCAGAGC
Source organism: Hypocryptadius cinnamomeus (assembly GCA_013400635.1). NCBI lineage: Eukaryota > Metazoa > Chordata > Aves > Passeriformes > Zosteropidae > Hypocryptadius > Hypocryptadius cinnamomeus. The sequence goes on along the minus strand of VYZP01004982.1, from coordinate 10,421 downwards.
TGGGAATGTGCTAACAGCTTTAATGCTGACACCAAAATGGAATTTTGGTAGAATCATGCAATTGCACGGAGATCAGAAGAATGATAGCTCCTTCCCAGTAGCTTTTTGCATCTCCCTTCCCCAAATTTTGGGCAGTGGAAACAGAGGTGGTAGAAGGGAGCAGTTGCAGACGGCCAGGCCCTGCCCTAAGTGCTCCTTCATTTAGCTGCTGGAAAATCCTGACAGAAAAGCTGTGCCCTAGAAGAGCTAAAATGTCATTTGGAAGTGACAAGGCACAGATCCCCTGGAAACCAGGCTTCATTAGCTCCATTAGGTGTCCAAAGAATGACTTATTTATCCTGTTTCTTAAAATAACTGTGTTAGACTCCAACGTAATTTGCTGTTCATGGAGAAACAATGCAGCAAACCTTGATGGAACTGGGAGGCAGCTTATGTGGACCAAAGCCACTGGAGAGTCTTTGTGTTTGCCTCTGGGAAGTGTCTGGGGTGGGGGCAGATTTCAGAGGGACTGCTGTGCCTTTATAGGAGTTTGCAACAACATTTGGAATCCTTTTTAACAGAAAACGTCATTTAACAGCATTTGGGGCTTGAGTGATGGTGATTTACTTTGCTTTGGCCAGGTTAAGCAGGTGAGGGGTAGGAAGGGCTGCTTGCAGTGACCTGGCTGTTGTTTCTCTCCTGTCCCCAAGCCTCGTGCAGGATCTGCTGTCGCTGTGGCACCGAGTACATGGTGTCAGCCTCGGGGAGCTGCATCCGCAAGGAGGAGTGCGTCCATCACTGGGGGAGGCTGCGCAAGCAGAGAGGTACGGCCCTGCCAGGGGGATTGGCCCCTGCTGCCTGTGCTCCAGCTCCAAACACAGGGTCTTCCTCAGCTTTGAGCTTGATTTTGGGGCTTGTCACGCTCCCAGGTGGTGGCAGTTCTGTGCTTGTCACTGCAATGACCTCGCAAAGAGCTGCTGGGCTTGGCTGTCCTCAGAATGTGACACTGGGGCTGCAGCAGAGATGCTTCTTCTTTGTTCAGAAAAATAAAGGAAAAAACCTTCCTGTGCTTTTTGAAAAGAATCAGCCCTTTAAAAGGCTGACTGGCAGCACTAGAGGTCTGTCACTCCCAGGAGAGTTCACTGATCTTGGTTGAATTCATTTGCAGCAAGGCACTAACCTAGTTTGAGCTCTGCTCTGGTTTTCCATCAGAGCATCTGAGTGGCTTCTGGAGTTTGTCTGCCTGAGTACCAGAGACTTAAACTCTTTAGATTGCTGCCTGTGAATGCACAGTTATTTTCCCCCTGTGTTTGGCACATTATTGTCATGCTTGTCCAGGGGATCTGCACGTGAAAGCTGAAGTTCAGGTCTCTTGTTAACAAGAGTGTTCTCCTTGACCCTTCATCTCTTACTCTTTCAGTGCCAGGTGGGTGGGAAACTCACTACAGCTGCTGCTCCGGAGCTGTGGGGTCACCAGGCTGCCAGGTTGCTAAAGTAAGTGATGGAACAACACCTTTTCATTCTCAGTGACATTTGTGCTCTCTTCACAGTGGCAGTGGCTGGGAAACCCTTGCTTAAGCCTTTAGAAGAACAGTGGCTTCCCTTAAGGGGATAAAACAAGTGCAACTTAGTTTTTTTTTTTGCTCTGCAGTGGTAGGAAAATCCAGTATTTGACACTCAGCTGTCTGGAGTGAGCTGGGTTCATTTATCCTGAGCTGCTCAGCTCATCTGCTTGAGGGACAGAAAAAGAAAAGCTCATGTTCTTCAGTGAATCACAGAAGGAATGAGAAATAATGGATTTCCTTGTAAGCAGTCTCAGGGCATTGCCAACAGTGTGCCAAACCCTTTTTCCCATCTTTTCCTTTCCAGATTNTTTTTTTTTTTGCTCTGCAGTGGTAGGAAAATCCAGTATTTGACACTCAGCTGTCTGGAGTGAGCTGGGTTCATTTATCCTGAGCTGCTCAGCTCATCTGCTTGAGGGACAGAAAAAGAAAAGCTCATGTTCTTCAGTGAATCACAGAAGGAATGAGAAATAATGGATTTCCTTGTAAGCAGTCTCAGGGCATTGGCAACAGTGTGCCAAACCCTTTTTCCCATCTTTTCCTTTCCAGATTCCCATGCTAAGGTAACTTTATCCTGGTGGACAAATCTTTTCTGACAAGTTTTCTGTTTGTTGCCTGTCCTTGGTTGTAATGAAGGGAGGAAACTTCCCAAGGAGCCTGTTGTAACTGCAAAATATCACAAAACTTCTTTTGAGGGAGCCCAGCACTAGAAAAAAGAATGAAGAACCTTCTCAGGTGTGGAGTTTGATAGAGCAGAGCAATGCCTGGGTACCTTTGCACAGGTGCTTTTTTCTTGCCCTTAGGCAGCAGGAGAGTTGGTGTGCCACCCCAGCATCTCCAGTCTGTCTTGTGCCTTTCTCTCAGGTCTCTGGGCATGTTCCTTGTTATTTGTTTTAGTGACATTCTTATATTTGGCAGCTGCCACACAGGGGAGAGCCAAAAGCTAGAGGTAGAAGGTGATTCTGGGCAAAATTCAAGGTTTGTTACAATTTGTTTGTTTACACCATAAAAGCCTGCCCTGCACAGTTGGATTGGATGGGATCAGGTTATTAGTTTTCTTTCTTCTCCACACGAATTTAGGATTTTTTTTTTAAATCAGCTTCTCTGGGCACCCTGTGCCAGGGCCTGCCCACCTTCCCAGGGAACAATTCCTGCCCAATATCCCATCCAGCCCTGCCCTCTGGCAGTGGGAGCCATTCCCTGTGTCCTGTCACTCCATACCAGTATAAAATGTCCCTCTCCCTCCTTTTTATAAGCCCCCAGTTTTCACAGCACCCTTTGGTAGATTCAAGGTTGAATCCACAGCCTGCTCAGCATCACAGCATGCAGTGAAATTTTGGGATGTTGGGGTATTGGGGAGCACAGAATCCTTCAGTGTTGAAGAAGGGCTTTAAAGGCTGAAAATATTTGTAATGAGACCCCATTCTCAGTAACTGGAGCAGTAAGCTGGTTGGAAAAGCTTGTGTGTGTGTGTGTGTCCAAGCACAGGGGTGGGAAATCCTTGCTTAAGCCTTTAGAAGAACAGTGGCTTCCCTTAAGGGGACAAATCAAGTGCAACTTAAATAGTTTTGCTCTGCAATGGTAGGAAAATCCAGTGTTTGACACTCAGCTGTGTGGAGTGAGCTGGGTTTGCTGCAGTTAGGCAGGGAGGCAGGAGATGGCAGGAGGGAGCTGTGCTGCTCCAGGGAGCCTGCAGAGGCTGCTCTTTGTGCTTCCTTGGCTCTCAAAAACAGGAGCAACTTCCCTGCCCTCCTCGCAGCCAGGAAGAATTGGACATTTTCAGGACAACAAAAATACCTAATGGGTTTTTTTTTTTCCCTTCACTGCTCAGTTCTGTTGTATTGCACAGGGAGGGAAGGGCTGAAGCTGCAAGGGAGAAGTGTTTGGTGTCTCCTGGCTGCTGAGCTGCTCTCCCCATTCCCTCAGCAGAGCAGTTCCATGCCATGGGTGCAGAGTGGACAAGTGCAGCCCCTTGCACCAGGGCAGCAGTGATCCACGAGGCCTTTGAGCAGGGCTGGCTGTGGAATCAGGGAGAGATTGGCCTCAGTGTTGGCCCAGCTGCCTCATTAACTTCAAATGATGCAGTTCCTGTGCTCTGGCTGCACCTGCAGTAGTGACCTGTGCAGGAAAATATGCAAATCCTGCTTTGGTTTCCTCTCTGCCCACACATGGCAGCTTTACAAGGGCCTCAGTTCCTCCTCTCTCCAGCCTTTAATCCTGGGACAAACCAGAACAGTTTCATTCTTTGTAGGGTGAGACCAATGGGAAGCTCTGTCCTGTGCTGGGCACTGCTGAGGCCCCACCTCAAATTCTGGGGTCAATTTGGGGCCCCTCAGGACAAGAAGGACACTGAGGGGCTGGAGCATGTCCAGAGAAGGGAACGGAGCTGGGGAAGGGTCTGGAGCACCTCCTGGGAGCACCAGGAGAGGCTGAGGGACCTGGAGAGGCTCAGCCTGGAGAAAAGGAGGCTCAGGGGGGCCCTTCTGGCTCTGCACAACTCCCTGACAGGAGGGGACAGCCGGGGGGGTCAGGCTCTGCCCCAGGGAACAGGGACAGGAGGAGAGGGAACGGCCTCAGGCTGGGCCAGGGGAGGTTTTTGGGAAAATTGGGAAAATTTCTTCACAGAAAGGTTTGGGAAGCATTGGAAGGGGCTTCCCAGGACAGTGGTGAAGTCACCATCCCTGGGAGTGTTCAGGAAGCGTGTGGGTGTGGCACTTGGGGATGTGGTTTAGTGGTGACCATGGTGGGCCTGCTGGGTTGACTTGATGATCTTGGGAGTCCTTTCCAGCCTTAAGGATTCAGTGATTCCATGGTTTTGGGCATGGCAAAGGAGGCTGTGCCCAGGTTGCTGTGATTGTGCACAAATACATGGGGATTTAGGGACAGACAAAACTTAAGCACAACAAAAAACCCCACTGGGGAATAAAGGAGGGAGAGCATCACCTCTGGGTGTGGTGCAGGTTGGTTTTACCCAGAACTGTGTCAGCAGGTAGAAGGACAGTCCCAGCTCTGCCTTGCCCTCTGTTACCTGTTCTTGCTTCCCCTTTAAACTTCCTCCAGCTCAGAACCCCTGCTTGCCAGGAAGGTTTCAGGAGAACCAGTGGGATCTGTGCTGTGGGGGAGTGTGGGAGTACCTGTGTTGCAACAGCAGCTCAGTCATGCACTGGCTAAAACCACTTGTGAAATCACTCCCTGAGTTTTCCTGCTGGATCTTGTTGACCCTGGAGCTTTAGCTGGGAACAATGCAGAGTGCTTGGAAATGCCCTTTATTGCCTCAAGAGCTGGTGGGCTGGAGCTCCTGTGGGTGTGGGCTGGCTGGGTGTGGAGTGCAGTGTGTGGATGCACACATTGCTCTGGAGCTGGCTGGCTGCTCGTGCTCACACAGGGGTGTCTGGGGTTGGGATCCTGCACCTGCCTTGTCTTGGCCACAGGAGCCAGGAGCTGGAGTTACAGCAGAGTCAGGCCTCAGTGTGACCCTTCCTGACTAAGTCTGCTCCAGATTGAAAACTCCTTCTCCCCAGACACGTGATGTCCTGCTCCTCCATGTGCTGGCAGTACGATGCCACCAGCCCTGATGTGCCACTGGAATTAGGGCTGCCCGTGGCTGTGTTTGCTGTGGTTGTGAACTTCCCAGGCTCACTGTAGGCAAAACTTATTCCTCATGAAGCAATTATTAAAACCCCACTTTTGTTGAAGTGGAGGTTTGTTGGGGTGGGCTCTTTGGCTTCTTGTTCCTATGATCACCAGCTGTCCCTGTCTTTTCCTTTCAGCAACACGTGCACGATGGGCGCAAGGAGAGCCTGGATGGCTTTGTGAAGACTTTTGAGAAGCTGCCCACGACTGATGGCTACCCTGGGATCTATGCCTTAGACTGTGAAATGGTGGGTCCAGAGCCAAAACAAAGCTTTTTGGGGCTGCCTGAGGTGTGACACAAGTGGCTGAGGGGAAGCTGTTTGCTGACCTCATTCTCTCTGTTCTGAATATTGGTGCTGGAGGTGTAAATGAGCTCTTATTGATTGGTGTGTTTGGCTTGAGGGCTGTGCAGCCCTGACAGGCTCTGACTGGCCCACGCTGGGCGGTGCTGCTGCCTGGCCTTGCTGCACCAAATGTGCTGCATTTTGGGAGAGGGGCTCCACAGATCCCACACTGTTTTGGCCTGTGCCTCTCATCACATCTGCCCTGTTCCTTGCAGTGCTACACTAAGCAAGGACTGGAGCTGACAAGAGTAACTGTGATCAACTCAGAGCTGAAAGTGGTGTACGACACCTTTGTCAAGCCAGACTCCAAGGTGGTGGATTACAACACCAGGTGAGGGCTGTGACACCAGGTGAGGATGGTCTTCCTTGGGACAGAGCTTTGTGCTCTCTCAGGAACTTGAAACTCCACTGACCACCACTCCCTAAGGGCTGAGGGGCTTTGGGCCTTGAGGTGATTCTTCAAGTGAAGGACACCCACCTGTGTGCTGTTGCTCTGCAGGTTCTCAGGTGTGACAGAAGAGGACCTGGAGAACACGAGCATCACCCTGCGGGATGTCCAAGCCGTCCTACTGAACATGTTCAGTGCAGACACCATACTGATAGGGCACAGCTTGGAAAGCGACTTATTTGCACTAAAGGTAACTTGGGCTCTTGCCTTCACATCTCCCTGTGGTGCTTTCCCACCCTGGGGGGTGTTAAGTGTCTACTTCAAATTTAGGAACTGTTTATTTCCAAGGACCAGGGGGATGGCCTCACCTCAGGTCCTGTGTGAAGTTTTGGGCACCACAATATAAAAAAGCCATGCACCCATTAGAGAGTGTCCAGAGAAGCTGTGAGGATGGGGAAGGGTCGGGAGGAGCCTCATGAGGAGCAGCTGAGGGTACTTGGTTTGTTCAGCCTAGAGGAGACTGAGGGGAGACTCATCGTGGTCTTCAGCATCCTCATGGAGGAAGAGGAGGGGCAGGGGCTGTGCCAGGGCTTGCCATGGCATCTTTTCACTCTCATGACCAGGGATAAGAGCCCAGGAAGGGCTGGAGCTGTGCCAGGGCTTGGCATGGAGCTCAGGGAAAGGTTCTTGCCCCCGAGGGTGCTGGCACTGCCCAGGCTCCCCAGGGAATGGTCCCGGCCCCAAGGCTGCCAGAGCTCCAGGAGTGTTTGGACAGCGCTGCCAGGGATGCTCAGGGTGGGGTTGTTGGGGTGGCTGTGCAGGGACAGGGGCTGGGCTGATGGACCTGTGGGTCCCTTCTCACTGAGAACGTTCCAGATTCCATGGTTTGTCCAGTCTCTGAGCCTGTGTGAAGCTGGTTGTGGTGGAAGTGCAGGGGAGTGCAGTCATGTCTGTCATTCATGGTGTCACCTCAGCTTTTAGTGGCTGCTGCTGCCCAGGGTGACAGAGCTAGACAGGGCTCTGGGCAGCCTGGTCTGGTGGAAGGTGGAACAAGATGGTCTCTAAGGTCTCTTCCAACCCAAACCATTCCATGATTCTATGACTGATCCCAAACCATTTGCCTCTCACCCCTGCCTGATCTGTTCTCTGTTCTGTGCCAGCTTTTCCAGGAATTGTGGTGTTACTTTGATGAAGTTACTTTGACCTTTTACCTGTCCTGTTTCCTGTCTGGCCCTCATCAGCCCAGTGTGCCCATCCCTCAGCCACCTCTGCTGTCCTGCCAGGGAATCTGTCCTGCACTGAGGCCCCAGGGCTTTGTCCTGGGTCACCAGGAGAGCGTGTGGCAGGAAGGAGCCAAGTCTTTGTGCTCACATGCCAGAACTTCCCTCAGCCATTCTTTGTCCCACGCCTCTCCTGCTGAATCCTCTGTGGCTGCCAGCTCCCAGGGCTGGGTTGGAAGCAGGGGCTTTTAATGCCTGTAGAACACTTTACCTCTCCATGGCACCCTTTATCCCAGCCTTGGAGAGGCTTCATCACAATCAGAAAGACATTATTTCCACTTAGATCAGCTCGAGATGACTGCCTTGGCCTCTTAGAGGCTTGATTTTCTCTTAGCACCTCAGCTGCTGCCAAGAGGAGGAGCCCAGAGCAATCCAGCAGAGCCGTGGGGTGTCACAGCAGAATGGCCCAGGGCTGTGGCACTAAAGCCATATCTCACTAATGGCTGTGGCAACTTCCAAGTGCTGATGGCATTTCAAGTTTTATTTAAAGCTTTATTATCCTGTTTCCTCACTCTTCCTGATCTACATAAGTAATTACCAGTGTGTCTGGGAGGGTGCCAGGGCTGAGTGCAGTCCAGGGGAGATTATCCATAACATTGGCAGTTTTATATTCCGAGTGGAGCAGGTTGTTCCTGTTAAAGTGAAGTTGTGGAGCTCTTACTGATGGAGTTATGGGTTGTCCTGCAACATGAGCTGGTGCCTGGAGGCAGAGAGGAGAGGGGATTATCAGGGTCCTGTTGGAGTCATTCCTGTTGGGACAGGACACAGGTTTATCTCTAAGGCCCTGCCCTTCGTTCCTGTGCTCAGGGTATGGGATTGCCTTCACCCACATTCCTTCAGCTCCCACTGAATGCAGTTCATGACAGCAAAGAATTCATCTTGTCTTAGCCTGAGAGGAAGAAATCAGTGTTAAAAAAAGCCAAAGCCAGCCTGTCCTGTGATTATGGACTTCATCAAGTGGGGCCTTTTGGCTGTCCCCAGCCCCCTTGGTGCAGGGCAGGGAGCACTTTGACCTGTTCAGCGTCCTCAGTTCCTCCAGCGTGGTGACAATTCATAGCTGAGCTGTTGGATTAGAGGGCTGGATCCCCTCTGCTCTGGAGCCAGGCTGGCAGAGCTGGAGCTGCTCACCTGGACAAGAGAAGGCTCCAGGGACACCTCAGAGCCCCTTGCAGGGCCTGAAGGGGCTCCAGGAGAGCTGGAGAGGGACTGGGGACAAGGCCTGGAGGGACAGGACACAGGGAATGGCTTCCACTGCCAGAGGGCAGGGCTGGATGGGATCTTGGGCAGGAATTGTTCCCTGGCAGGGTGGGCAGGCCCTGGCACAGGGTGCCCAGAGCAGCTGTGGCTGCCCCTGGGTCTCTGGCAGTGCCCAAGGCCCAGCTGGACAGAGCTTGAGCAGCCTGGGACAGTGGAAGGTGTCCCTGCCGTGGCAGGGGGATGGAGTAGAAGCCATTTAAAAAGTCCCAACTCAGAACACTCTCTGATATGATTCAGTGATAGAATTTCCTTGTCCCATTCCACCCTTGCTGAGCTGGTGCTGGTTAAAAACTTCCTGTTGAGTCACTGCTGGTGGATGGGAGGATTTGGGGTTGGTTTGCACCCTGAAGGCCAGGCCTGCTCTGTAGCAGCAGTGTGATGTACATCCTGCTTTGTCATGTGTGCACATCCTGCCCGCTTCTGTCCCCGTCTTAGAATCCCAGAATGGTTTGGTTGGAAGGCACCATGAGGATTACCCAGTTCCAAGGCTCTGCCACGGGCAGGGGTGCCACTCACTAGACTGAGAAGCAGTTGAAAGGTTGCTANCCTCCCCCTGGCTGTGCTCTCCTCAGCCCTGCCTTTCTCTGCTCTCCCCAATTCTCTTGCCCCTGCTGTTTTCTGCCCTGCATGTGTGTGGTAGCTGGGAATGTGGTGGTGTAAGAAGCCTCAGCCACAGCTCATTTCAGTGTGACCGCTGTTCCGAGGGCAGAGCTCTCCCTGCTTCCCTGCCTGTGCTGAGTGGGACAAAGGAAGTGGTGTGGGAAGGCTGAGGGTGGCTCTGCCAAGGCCAAGTCCTGCCCTGCCTTCTCTCTCTGGCCAGCTGAGAAGGACCCTCCTGTTGGAAGTGGGGCCTGTTCCCTCCTGTCTTCCCTGAGCACATTGTAAACACTGCTGGGGAAGCTCCCAGCTGTTCCATAGCTGATGGTGTCAGGCTCAAGCCCAGCAAAAAGTGTGGGTTTAGTGGAAAAAAATACATGTTTAACATTGGGAGTGTTCAGCCTGAAGAAGAGAAGGCTTTGGGGATTCCTTAAAGCTCCTTGCAGGGCCTGAAGGGGCTCCAGGAGAGCTGGAGAGGGACTGGGGACAAGGCCTGGAGGGACAGGACACAGGGAATGGCTCCCACTGCCAGAGGGCAGGGCTGGATGGGATCTTAGGCAGGAATTGTTCCCTGGGAGGGTGGGCAGGCCCTGGCACAGGGTGCCCAGAGCAGCTGTGGCTGCCCCTGGATCCCTGGCAGTGCCCAAGGCCAGGCTGGACAGGGCTTGGAGCAGCCTGGGACAGTGGAAAGTGTCCCTGCCATGGCAGGGGTGGCACTGGATCAGCATGAACAAACCACGAACCACAAACCATTCTGTGTTTCTGTGGAATTCTTTAAATCCCAGGCTGGGGCTCAGGGTGCTCCCAGGCTGGGGCTGCAGGGGCCAGGGAGCAGCTGGCTCTGCCTGGGGAGCTCCCTGTGCTGAGCTGAGCTGAGCTGAGCTGAGCTGAGCAGGCAGAGGGGTCACTGCCACACCTGTGTTTGTGTCCCCAGTGGAAGGACACGACTCCAGTGAGGATGCCAGAGCCTGCATGGAGCTGATGGTGTGGAAGATCAGAGAGGATGCCAAGGTGAAGCGATGACCTGCGCTGTGTCTCTGCTGTTCTCCTGCACCTCTGTGAAGAAGCAGTGCAATAAATGCCCACAGCCACTCTGTCCCCCCGTGCCAGCAGCACGTTGCTGCTCCCCAGCCATCCCAGCAGGACTCCTGGACTCACACCTGCAGTCCCCCTGCCCAGGTGGTGACTCTCGGATCCTCAGACTCCACCTGAAGGATTCTCTGTGGTCCAAGCACTGCCTTTTGGGCCTGGCAAGGTGGTTTTGAGTAGCACAACCAGAACTTCTTGGTTCCTAGGAGAAGTTTGTTAGAGGTAGGTTGGAGATGTGCAGAAGGATCTTTCTGGTTCAGTTCAAGGTAGATTGTTTACGTTTTTTTTTTTT
>VYZP01004966.1:0-15341 GCA_013400635.1 Hypocryptadius cinnamomeus | reverse complement strand
CAGTTTTTTGTCAAGGTAGCAATTTCAGACTCATCACAATTTAGAAATTGCAGTTGTATCTTAAAATATCACTATCAAAGCATCCAGAACAAGATTTGATACATAACTTAGAACATGCACAAGCCAGCTCTCTTGGCCTGGTGTAGTTGATGGCTCCTTCATGGACTACTTGTCAAGTATTTTGTGTTCAGCCCCACAGATTGAAGCCAGGCTCATGGTGCAGACTTCCTCATTCTATTGCTTCCAAACAAAGACATACAAAGTTACACCCACTCCTGGAAAGCATCCACTTCCAAGGGGACTGTGAGACAGAGCAGCTGGTCCTTGAAGAGCCCATTCCCTAAAAGCAAATGCTATGGAAAAGAAGGGAAATCAAGCTCTCATCCCAGCACTCGCTCATTAGCTGTGTATCCCAATCCCTAATTCCAACTACCTAGAACCTTCTTTCATCCCAACAGCTCTCAGCAATCCTTCAAGTCTCACTCCAGAAAGACAGAAATCTCCTACTATTTTCTAACTTTTCATCTCGGCTTCTCTCAAGCACCTTCTGGAAAGTACTGAAATAAAAATGCTTTCCTCAAAGCCTTATAATTTTCTGCTACTCATGAGGTCCTTGCATGAAGAATCTTTGCCTGGCTAACACCAATAAGAAATGCCACAAATGAGCACAAATCATCTGGGCACAGAGCCATCCATAAATAGAGCACAGGCATTACTGCTGAGAAGAAATTATTCACCTTGAATTTTTCAAACTTGAATTATTTCAAAAGAGAACATTTTATTATTTTCTGTTCACAAGTAAAGATCTTGACAAAACCAGCCAGCTGATTATAGTCTTTCACAGAAACAACCCAGGGAAAATTACTTTAAACAAAGAACTCTGGAATACACTAATATGTAATAACCCATTTCTCTCTATATCTCCTTCTGATTTTCACAGAAGAAAAAGCTATTTTACGTACCAGATTCTGCTAGCCTTCAAACTGAAATCATGCTGGCCAAATTAATAGCACCATTCTTACTTGTACCAACTATGGGGCAATTCAGCGTATGTGAGTTCTCTAGTAAAACGCCCATATGATCTGAATTTTTATGTTCATGCAAGCCCAGATTCTGTATGATGTTCTCTCACTGTGCAGGAAAATCTTTTACACCTCATCTTCTCACATCAAGTTTTTCAAAGTAGGGGCTATCATGTTTCCCCAAGACATAGTGTTCTGTCTTTATTACAATTGAAACCAACATGTGCACTGAGTTTCTGGTGAGATGATTAGTATTTGGAAGCAAGAAAAAAAGCAGATATGCCTAGTCCTCATTAAGTTGTTGCTTTTCAGAGAGTAAATGTTAATAGGGATTTTCAATGCTGGAAGAAATCTGCAAATCAGATATTAAAAGATTGGAAATACTTATTTAGAAAAAGAGGTGTACATCACTGCCACATCTAAGGCTTTCCAGTGCGTAACAATATACTAATTTTTTACAAGAAGAATCTCTCTCTTTCACAGAAACATTTCATAATCTTAAAACACGTCAATGCAAAAGTGTCCCAGTTTTGATATTGAAATATAGTCACCTTTCCTCTCATTTAGCAGGACTTTCAAGATTAAAATATCTGTTTCAGGTACATGATTGCAAAATTTACTCATATATGTTAATCCCCCTAATAAATATGGCTGAACAGTAAAGATGTTTTAGATAGTACTTCTAGGGTGTTTTCTTCAGAGAAAGATTCAACATTGAAAAAGAAAAGAATAGGTTTATAATGTACTCAGGTGTGTTGTTGAATTCAGGTTACTTGCTTTCAGAAAAACATACATTTTAATCTCTAAATTCTTTATAGACTTAACTCTACATGAAAGGTGTCTTTGCAAATGCACTTTGTTACATATTTAAGGAGAGTTAGGAGCACATAGATCCTGAGAAGGAGATTGCATTACTTTGCACAAATCTGGTCTCTCTTTGCTTTTATTATTAAAATTGTGTCTGTTGAAAATACTGACACTAAGTTGCTATTAGTCTGAAGCAAATTTTTTGTGGTCTTTTGTAGGTTCATGTATGAATGTTTCTCATATGTTCTTCATTCTGAGTCTCCATTATGTTTCGTCTCTCCTGTTTAGACCTGTGTGACTTGAGAGGTTTACCACATTAACTGAATTAATTTGATTTCTTTAAATGGATGGAATGTAGAATTTCTCTAGCCTGTCTTTGCATGGAAGACAAAAAGTTGTGTTTGAGTAACACAGACGTCCAGAAATATAACTGCAGACTTATTTCAAAATATCAAAAAATAGAGAAATCCCACCACTTCGATTGAAAGTTTATTTTACTCGTTGATCACTTTCAGAGTTAAACTCCTGAACATTTATTTGTGTCGGTAAATCCTTCTGGTCAGTCTCATTTCTGAATGACTGCACATGTGCCCGTGCTACATGGCTCTCTTGCTGTCACCGTGTTTGGAATTTGGGACCACAGCTTGAACTTGCTCAAATCTGCTGTGAGTACTGATCACAGTATTGTATTGTATTAGCAAATGGAGACACCAGCTAAGATTTCACTGACAGGTGCATGGTATGCATCTGTTCCTGTGACAAACAGGCAAAATGCAAGGTGTGAGAAAAGTTCTTCCTTTTTACAGATGAAGAAATAGGAATTTACAAGGGAATAAATGAAGACCAGCATTTGGCTCTGAAACTTGCCTGACAGGAACAGGAAGTTTGTGAGAACCGAACCCAGAAAGCAAATTCATGTCTAAAAAGCCCTGGAAAAGAGCCAAACAATTTATATTTATAACAGATTAGAGCTCCTGTCCTAATTCTGTTTTCTGATACCCAACTGCTTACTGCCTCATATCCTGTAAACTCAGTCTGTGCCTGAAAGCACTCCTACATACATGGCACCAGACTGACACCACTTGTGTTGTTTCAGTCTAAGCCACTTACAAATTGGGAAGCTTTTAGTCAGCAGCTAATGTGATAGTTTCACTGTCTTTAATGGATATGAATAATATAAGTTGTGCCTTGTTACATATATTTTCTTTCTTTGCCAGTAGAAGCATTTCTGTGGCCAGAGTACTGTGTGGCATGTTGACTCTGAGTGAGTGTTTGGTGACAAGCTGAATCAAGCTCACTTCCTTTGGGGTGCTGTACAGAATTTTATTGCTTGGTTCAAATTTTCACTAAGTCCTTTCCTGAGTTTCTTCAATTGTTTTTTTCATGTTTCATCCTGTAACATTTCAAGCAACACAGTACAGCTGCTGCTACTACTGTCTGCTATGGCTTTTGGCTTGTCCATCTAATTATCTATACCTGAAATTATAGAATATTCTGTTACTTGGCCCAAGATGGACCACAGACAGACCTAAGTAGAGGTTTGTAAAGCTGCCTTAATAGTCTTCATTTTGGCATAGCATATTTAGCTTTTAATAGATATTGTTGTTTCTATCTTATGTTAGTTTTGCTGTGGTATGCAGAGGGTATTTCCACAAATCTCATTATTTAAAACAGGTTTTTTTGCTATCTATGTGGTAGATTTGTATATATCACTCTTGTCAACTATAATGAAAATTACACACGTAAAAACCCTGGTGGCAGATTGTGATAAGGCAGATTTGACACATATCACTCTGCAGATAAGGATGCTACAAGATATTGACATTTGTAGTGAAATCCTTTGAAGAAGGACTGTATATAATTGACAATGAGATACAGATGGCTGGAACAAACTGGATGCCAAAAGGTGACCAGCCTTGGAAGAAAGTTTGTGGCAGAACCCATCCCATGGAAAAGAGCAGAGATAGAAAGGGTAGGCCTGATTTACTCCTCTATCCTTACTGCAGGATAAGTGCTACTGAAAGTAAAAAAGGAGGACTGGGGAGAAAACAATCCCTTCAATATCAGAAGATAGGGTTGGAAGATTTGACAGCAACACAATAGTTTGCCTGCTTCCTTCTTCCCATCTTCTTCCATTCCACAATGGGAGTCTTTGAGTGCCTGGTGAAGGTTCCCATCTTAAACACACTATGTCTCTAATGCAAGGTTAAGAAAATAGCAAGCAGTTATTGAAATGTCATACATCACTTTCCATGCCATCCACAAGAAGAATTCTTTCTATCTTTCTGTTAAAGAAATGGCATCCTCTGTTTACTTGAATAGCAGACATTACTTTCCCCTAGCTTCTAATTGAAATGGTGTCAGATATAACTCAAAGCTGATTTAGAACTACAATGCTGATTTCCTTGCCACTACCCTAGTGATTGGTCATACAGTACAGCTATTGCTTATGAATAATCACAAGTAATCTTGAGATCTAGCCAACCTAGTAGGTTTGAGACTCTGCTTGAAAATACAGCCCACTCAGTTAACGGAACTTGAAATGTGGAGCCTGAGACTAGCCTAAAGAAGTACACTACTCAGCTGTAAATGAACTAAGCCAGGGGTTTGAAATCTTCAAGAAACCTTGAATCTAGAAAAAAAGCTTCCAGTGAAATCTTATAATCATCAAGTCTGGGAGAAGGCTTTAGATGTAAGCTTATGACTTGTTTTCTACTTAATGTTGATTTAATAAGCTTCTCTCTATTCCATTAATGTCTTTTAATGCTGGATTCTGCTGGCTTACAGACTTCTTTGCTTAAAGAAAGTGGAATCTAATAGCCTCTAGTTACCTCAGAGAGATGCAACTGTTTCTTTTCCACATATTACCACAGACAATTTCTTGTATCAAGAATTGATCAGCATTCATGGGCATTTTCTTCAAACAGCTAAAACCAGAACTATTAAATGCAGAAGGAAACCAAAGACATCTCAGATAACTCGCTAAGAGGTGACTGACTGCAGGAAAAAATAATGAGAAATACACCAAGCTGAAGTGTGGAGAGAACCTCACTTTCTGGTTTTTACATTTTAGGGACTCTGTTCTTCATAATCAGAAGGGATCTTGAAAAGCCAGAACACCAAGATATAGGTATAAGATGTCACGAACAAAGATTACATACATAAAACAAAGAGATATACAGTCCCCTTCCAGAGGACAGCCATGTGAGCTGATGAAATGCAAGGCCTCTCAGTGACACACAATGGGATCCAAGGAAGTTTGTGCCAGAGGACTCTGAGCCTCTTTTGCAAAGCTGCAGGCACAGATGAGCTGAGCTGGGCCCACGCTAATGGCCAGGCCCAAGGACCCGGGTGACTCCTTGCTCAGGCAGCCGCCCCCGCTGTGGTGGGGCCTGGCACTCTGCAGGGGACAATGCTGCCTGTGGTGGCACCGGTGCCAGCATCCCTGGGCTGTGCTCCACTGTGCCGTGCCACACACCTCAGCCGGGAGGCCGGCAGACCTGACACGGCAATCTGTTCAAATCTCATTTGGCCAACGCTCCTCTGGTGCCCATGAATAAATCCTTGAAATAAGTCTTTTTGCATAGCCAAGCGAACTCCCCATTTCCGCCTCTTGCCAAAATTATCCATTCTAATCTGCTTTAAACATTGCCTCAATGCTATGACAGTTTTTTTCCGTACCTCGTCTCCGTCTTCCCCCCACAAGAGGGCACTAACACTGCATCCTTTGAGGAGTTTTATTTCCCAACGAAACGTGCCTCAAAGGAAACCGGCGGAGAGAAGCCAGAGGGACCCAGCATAAGATTTCAGATCTAGAGCAACTCCCTTCCCCCCGGGGCTCCACAGTTTTAATTCCAAGGTTTTGATTCAGAAACATCTCTGGTAACAGCAGCATGAAGCCTCTAATAGAAGACAGTTGTATAAAACCACTAATAGGAGATGGTAGTTCACAGGCATATATTTGATTTTATTTCTGTTTTGTCTCTTGGCCTCCGCTTCAAGCAGTGAGACTATAAAAAAATATGGGCGTCTCTGGAATTAGAAATCTTCATGGACCTTAAGAGAAACCAGTCAGAGAGCTGAGAAATACCAGACACCAAACATCTCTTGAAATAACACATACATGAGACAGCCAAGAGACAAATCCTATTCAGGGAAATCAGAGTGAAGTAAAAACACAACTAAAATTGCCATAGGATAGGGAGAATCTAGTGAATAGAGAACAAGCTAAAAAAAGCCGTTGTGCTGCACATAACCTGACACAGTGACAGCTATGCATGAGACAAGATAAATATACAGAGAAAATTAAGAAAGAAAAGCACTTACTTACTGTGGTCTATGGGTTTATTCTTGAATATACAAAAATCATTCTAAAGAAAGGAAAATTTAGGCTAAGTACCAGACAAGGTTTCTGTACTTGGCAGAGGGCCCACATGCTCTCATGCAGGCAGTGAATGACCACATTTGAGCCACTAATTTGGTTCCCTTTTTCTGGAATTTAAAATGCTGGCTAGACTTCAGGGACAGGACATAGCTACTGAGATGGTGTTACTTGGCTTCTGTCAGAGCTTTAGTTTACTTAATCTACTAACAAACATATTTTTACACAACTCTCTGATCAGGGAATTATAAGAAATCCCTGTATGCTCTTTCCTCCTCTCCTCCTCCACCTCCACTGGCTGCACACAGCACTTCCTCAGGTAAAGGCAGAATAGTTTTCACCACGTCCTGTAACTTGAGAATCAGGTGCTTGATGAAACCAATATAACATTGAGTTAAAACAAATAAAATAAATTGCTTCTTTACAAAACATATAGAGGATTTCTGGTATTTACTACCAGGAGGATTTTGATGCTCAGGAAATACAAGGGTATGGACTGCAGACAACGGCCAAGCTTCCACAGTCTCCTTAAATAACTGCTTTTACTGTTACTCCTGGAGAGAGAACGTGGAATGACAGACCCCTGGTCTAGCTCATGAGTGTACTTCTATATCCCCATGTTACCCCCTTCCACTCTTCTGATTTAGGCAGAGCTATAACAACCACAACTTTGCTATAATCACTCATCAACTATCTAGAGGCTGCAGAGAAAAAGGGCACCTTGAAAAGCTGATTTGAAAAAGGATTAGAGCATGTACAAGTCTCTCAAAGCCACCACCTTGTAGGGGTCCTGAGGTTCTACACACAGAAAACCTGCTGGAAAATGCTGCCTGAACTGTTGTTGGAACCATTTGCTGCCAGAAGATGCAACTCCTGCAAGCCATATACCCTTCATCAAACTGCATCAGTTGGCTTAAGTTTATTTTGGCTAACGAACAAAGGGGGAAGGGCAGGTACTCTTGGTACTCTCCGAACATCCTACTCCAATGTTTTTGGAATGAAACCTTTTAGTTTTCCTTGTTTTGACAGCATGTAAAATGAAAGAAATAAAATAAAAATTTAATTGCGTACTGGTCCATGTATTATGAATCACTTTAACACTAATGGAACATGAAATTTCACTACCCAGTGAAGGAATTAATTTATCCAATTTTAACAGTCATAGCAGTAGTAAAAAAAGAAGGCAATGTTTCATATTCAATCGTATAGGAGTAGCCATCATGTCCTCACTGTTTTCATCATATGAAGGTTTCACTAGAAAAATTCACAAAGAAAGGTTTCATGTCTAATGCTGTAAGGAATACAGAGACAATATACACAAGTCTTTCCAGGGGAAGGCCTCAAAAGAAACCTTCCTGGGCTTTCCAAGGCTCCAATTTTCCTAATGTCCATAAAGAAATCCCTTTCAGGACCATATATTTATTGCATGGAGACCAAACCCTATGTATGCTCTTCATAGAACTAGACAAAGGAATCAGTTCTGTTAGAAAGAATTACATTATTTAGAAAACCAGTTCTGCAAGAGGAATTCAGCAGTGGCTCAGAAAATTCTGTTTCTGGATCAACTTTTTGTGTGGCCTTATGCAGGTCATGTTATCAGGCCTGTAGGTACTGGCAGTGATAGGCAGGCCACACCAGTGGGCTTGCACCCAGGCATGCACATCGCCCATTCCACCAAACAAGCCCATTTTCTCTGTCAGGCTTAACACCTACTTACCTGTGAGAAGGTTATTTCCCTGCCTTAGGAGGAGGAGGGGGAATAACATCAGAGAGACAAAATCCACTAACAATTCTGTAGTATTCAAATACTGCTGTAGTGTAGGCGGTAGGAACAGAGCTAAATTGTTATCACACTCTACTTAACACCTACTCATGGACATCCTGACTCACATTGTGAGCGTTTGGAGAATACACTGCATTGTACTTACTCTTCATTACGAGTATGAGACTGGTGTTTGAATATAGCTCACCCTGCTATGGTTTTTCATGTACCTCTTCTCTATTGAGATATATTTCTTGTAATGACTCTTTTGTAGCCTTTGTTCTGAAGCAACTTTCAATAAAAACTACTGGAAGTTATAGTAGCTGCTGTACTATTTTCCATGCATTTTACAATTCAGTCCCAGGTTTCACATTAAACAGTTCCACTCCCTGTTTTTAAGGCTAAGCAGACAACTTTTTTCAAATGACTACCAACAACCCAAGCTGCCTAAAAAGTTGTAAACAGAAAAGGTTTTTGTCTCAGGCTCATGCTATGGGATGTCAATGAACAGCCAGTTACACTCAATATTTTGCAATTTACATAAATTATAGGAGTTTTTTTTCTTTACTTGTTGGATTTTTTCTATTTTTTCCCAATGAATTTTTCCTCTACAGTGGTTATTTGTGGTTCATAATGGGAGAATAAAATATGTAAAGTGGGGAAACAGAAGTCTGGAACAGTAATATTAAAACACTTACCATATTCCATGCATTAGCACAGTAAATGCTGTAGAATTTAAATTGTCTGTGGACTCAGCACAGACAAGGTGCCAGAAATCTGCAAGTTCTAATCTCATCTTTGCAGCTCTAGAAGTAGGCATAAGAGAATTAACTCATCATGCTTTATTGCTTGAAAGCATCTATAAACTAAAATTGTATTTCAGATATTCTTCCATAATTGATTCACAGTTTTACTGCAGTTATTTTCTTAATGGCCTTTCCAGGCAATAACTCTTAATACATAAGCCTGTCCAAAATATGGAATCTTGTTTCCTAATTCATTGCTGGAAATATCAGGACAGGGGACATGTTCCCAGTGAACAAAACTCCTTATCATTTTAGCATAAATTTTTGCTTGCCCCAGGATTTGCTAACTGTACCCACACAAGTGTTTCTTAAGGTCTTTTTTTGGTGTCAGAATTCATTACAAGATCTCCCGCCTAGGAGACAGTTTCTATACTTTCCCCTTTTTTCATTTTTCTTTTTTAGAAAAGTGAGATAATACTTGAGAAAGATGCCAGATCAAAAAGCCCTCAAGTCCTCCTTGCTACACTCCAAATCCCATGTCAAGAAACACTCATCTCTCCTCACAGGCATGACTCTTAACCCTTTGTCTAATAAAATAATTGAAACCTGCTCCCAGGCTCTCCTGTGCTCCTCCATCTCCCTTGAAATTCTCAAATAGGATGCCCAGTTGTTGCCCTTTGAACCCACAATAAGTCTATGAAAGTCAAAGTAATTAGTTTAATACATCTCGAGAGCACAGAAGTTCCTCTCATGTCTGGGTCTAAGCCTGCAAGGAACTGCACATCCTCAGCTGCCTTTGACTGAGAATATCTAAGAACTTGAGAAGACCAAGACTAGCTGAAATTAAAGCTCTGGATGGAAGAAGACTGTTAATATTAAATGAATGATAAAGTAATTTTGAATTAGTAAAAATAGGAAAGGAAATGCAAAAAATGTAGATGATGGTGCAGAATGATAACAAAAAGATGAAATTAATAGCAAGGAATGTTATAGATAGGGACTGAAATAATGGGGCTGATAATAAAGACAGAGATGGAGTAATGCTAATTCCCAAAATATCAAACTTGGTAATAAACCTGTTAGAAAAATTCAGCCTCATCGAAGCAGAAGTGAAATTTTAATGGCTGACTTTAGGTAGAATTATATATTGCTATCTCATGGGAGGGACAATACAGGTATGTGTCACCACTGGCTGCACTTCCCTGAGAGAGAGGAAGAGAGGGGAAAGAGGAGTCTAAATCAAAAACCCCAAGGTCCTTCTCTTTCCCTCCAAGATACTAACTGTTGCATGGGGACAGAATTTGCAAGTGTAGGTCCCAGTTTCAGGGAAGGGGAATGCCTGCCGGGACCCCTTGTGTCCTACAAGCCTGGAAGGGTCTCTCTCCTCTCCCAGGGAAACTGTTAGCTACACCAGATCTCTGTCTCTCAAAAACTGAACTGCTGCCTCCTTATGTTCTTATGTCTCTTGTACTGGGAGAGAGCTGCTGAAATCTCTGAGGATTCCTCTATCTGTTACTCCTACCATCAGAGGAAGAATGCCCTGCTTGAAGAGAGTATTCATCTTCACAAATTAGGAAATAAACATCACAAGTTCAGGGTTTTCCCAGAATAACAAAATATAAGAAAAAGGGACACAGACATTCAGAGAACAGGGTTCTGAAGGCAATTTTTGAAAAATGTGAACACATTACTGTATTATCTTTCAAACTTCTTATATTTTTTCAAACTTTTATTGTACTTTCTCTTGTATGTTTCCTTGAAGAAGCAAAATAAGCTGATACTAAAATTTTAAACAGAAATACTAATTTTTTTACATGCTCTGCCATCTTCCCAAGAAATCAGGCTGCCATAGTAGCCTGTTTTATCAAAGAGGTGACTGTTTGACTTTCAGAACCTATTTTTCCAACCTCTTCACTACCTGTTCAAATCACTGTTCAGAGAAATAGAACTTCTCCCACAGACAGATGTACTTTTCATATCTATTGCTGGCTTTTTAATTGCAGTGGCTGTAGCATTAGGTCAGTCTTCAGGTAGTTGAGTTATAGGAATTGACTGTAGCCTCTTAACTAACCTGTTGCATAAATTCTGATTCAGCAATATATTATATGCTGGATTCATTCTTCACATTAATGGAAATACAGCTTTTAATGCAGTTGGAATACAGTGCTGGAAGTTTTGATTCAGCAGCAGATTATGTGCTGAATTAATTCATAATATTAATGGAAGTTTTAAGTGATGTTGGAAGATGTCACGGGAAGATTTTTTATTTTTTGTTCCACACTGTTTTCAGAAATACATTTGAAGGCTTTTTTAGATGTTGTAGCACATCCAGATGACACAGCAAAGGTTAATAAACCAATGTACCTTGCCCTTATATTCAGGTACCCTGAGATGTAAGACTTCCATGGATCTAGCTTCACTTTTCTGAGCCCTGAGCAACTGTGAGGCCACATTCAGCAGAAAGGATTTCATGGCCTGACGGCACATCTAGGTTGGCCAGTAAACGGAAGCTTCTTTTTTTTCCACATTGGGCCCTGTTGGAGGGAGGAAAGATGCAGGGGCAAGTACAGAATCTACATAGCACTGAGAGGAATGACAGAAAACACTGAAAGTGTGGTCTTGAAACTCCTATCAATAACCTATGAAAATGGGTTACCTACTCTCCACAAGCTGCTTTGCACCAGGTCTAAGACTACTGTAGTCTTTTGGAAGAGGCCTCCAATGTGGAATGTTTTAGCCCTGAAGGCAGGGTCCACTTAGCTAACAACATGGTAAAAAAGCCTATAACCCCACTATAGAACAAGTAAGACTTCCCCCAAATGTCCCATATTCCCAGATTCTCATTCCTTCCTGCAAAAACACCTGAAGACTTGCAGCTGCTCAGCTTCTTCCTCTGTAGCACTGCACATTCATGGCTGCTCAGAAACCCATCAGATGCTCATTGAATCAGAGGGGAGTGGGATTTTCTCTCTCATACACATCATGATAGCCATTGTATAGAGGATATTAAAATTAGGAGCCACCTGCATGTGGTTTCAGAACAATCCAGCTGAGCTTGTAAGATGGAAGAAGGCAATATAGATCGTCTGGGGTTCAGATATCCCCGGAGTATGAGTGCATAGAAGGTAGTTATGGAGTGTATTGATCCTCTTGCTAGATGCTGGAATAAAGCCCAGACCTATGCAGACTGAGAACAGGATCTCAATTTTGTGCCAGCAGAGCTACCAGGAAGGCTGACTTGGAAATTTGGAACAACTGATGGAAATGTGGACATCTTGTTAAGACAAATACACCATTTGGATGAAATTTTTCAAAGTAAAGCACACAATAGCTTCTCAGTATTGTAAAATCCTGCATACTACTATCTCAGCCTGAAGGTGAAGTTCAAATTGCATTAGAGTGTAAATCAACACACCAGAGATGACTTGGGTCTCAGTGGACACCATCGCTCTTGAGGAGCAGCATCTTGGATGAACTTAGCCTATTGCAACTGTCCCAACTTCTTCAGAGATATGGGCACTTAGAATAACACATTTGTAAGAGGCTTTCAGTCACTGCTAAGAATACTGCTAAACGTGATTGTGTCACACTATGCATTTTTGCTGACATCTCATTTCCTCTCTCGTTTTGTGGTGAAGGTACAGACAGGGTTTATTATCAAGTCATCCTTCCTGTGGTAACAGATGGAAGTAACAAAAACAAAAAAGCACACAAAAGGATTATTAACATCTATGGCAAGCTTCTCAATACTCTGGCCATTAATTTTGAGTACTGCAAGCTGTAATGTATTATCACATCCAAGAGCACCCAATCTCCAAAGAAGAAAAAATAAAAAATATGAAGAACAGACATATGTTCATAGAATAGTGATCCAGAAAGAGACATAAAGTATTTGACAATGGATACAACACTAAAATATTATTAGGATTAATAAAATTTTTCTTCAAAAGAATTACATAAAATTCACTAGTTTTATGGTTAAGCACTTGATTTTACCCCTGTTAGTTTTCAGCTGCAGAACCAAAAGATTGCTGCTGAACAATGGGCTATTACCTGAGCAGTTGCCTCCTGCAGCTGTAAGCTCAAAGCCTGCTTTTGGATAAAGAAAGAATTTGGTGATCCTAGTTCTGCTTCTTTTTTTATGTAACTCATAAAACACATTGACAAACTGGCTGTCCTGTTGCAAAAAACCCACAAGATTGGATTAACAGGACTCCGGGTTGAGGTGCAGTGGCTGAACTACAAGATGAAGCTTGTACAGAACATGCATTGTGTCTAGTTTAAACCAGAGCAATTAGCTGTTCCCTTTCATGACTATTAAATGCACTCATAATTAAAATTTAAAAGTCTGAAGTCTATACTATTTTTCCCATGCTCCTATTATGAGTAATAAGATTTAAGTTCAAGTTTAACTTGTCTTTTAATAGAGGGTAAAGAGCCCTTATAAATCAGTCAAATAGAAATTGCCATTGAAGAGCTATTACTGAGGAATTGCTGTCGAAGTAAAACTAATTAATATCTGTCACTGCAAAGAGTTAACTACAGAAAACTTTCCTGCTTAACTACCAGCAGTATTAAACAACCAGGACTTACATTGTCAAAAAAAAAGTAGGAGAGAACACACTGTTTCTTTTGACATCAGCTTTTATCTTCTGCTCTAGCAAGATTCTGAAGTCTTGTTCACAAAATCTGACCAGACAGAACCAAAGCCAGGTCTGGCTCCCCAATTAGCTCTGGCAATGTGGTGTCGCATTACATTCTCAAAGAGTTTCCCCTTAACTGAACTTTTGGATCACAAAATTACGAAAAAGAGACAAGATTTAAAGAAACTGAGAGGTTAATAAGTTTCACTGAAGTGACCCAGGGATGGCTTTGCCACCTTGGGCCCAGAAGTGGTATCCAGCTCCTGAGATCACACAAAGTGGTCTCAGGTCTCCTCCATGGTCCCTGGTGATACGCATCCATTCCAACAGACACCTGTGACCTCACACCTATGTATTACTATGGCAAAAGAAATCTCGGAAGACTTAAAGTGCAAAATTTGATGGCCCTCTGGTGCAATATTGGTATTTTCTTCTTGGCTTTGGGACATTTTCTTAACAGTAATTGCAGATTCTTATTAGTGGAGCACTTACTGGATGAGTTTTATGGGTTAATCCTCCAGAAAGCATTAGATTCATCTTCCCTGGGTCTGTCCCAGTGTTGAAAACATGGAACAGCCTTTCTGAAGAAAGCTTTGATTGCTTATTCAGAAGTCCTCATCAGAGATTATCAGAAATGTTTGCAATGTGAAAATGAAGGCCCTGAGCAAGCTAGTATAATTTTAAAGCTGGTCCTGCTTTGGGAAGGAGTTGAACCAGATATCTCCAAAGATCCCTTCCAATGAAGATTGTTCTCTGTTTCTATGATCATGCCTTGCATTCCACTGCACACGCAGAAATACATGACAGTAAATGTATATAAATGGATCGGGCCATAGTCAACCTTCTTTTTTTTTAAAAAAAAAGTAGCAATCCTACTTTGATTGTATCATTTTTATAGTAAGTTCCCTGTGATAAGTTTCCTGAGAAGATATTGTTATCAGCTGTAACAGCAAACCATGTATCCCAAATATTCTCTTGACTTGAACAAATTATAAAGTTCAGATATCAGTTGAGCTCAATGCAGCACACCTCCACTGGATATTGTTTGTCTCTCCTGCTGTCCTTTTGGATGGGAAGTTTTCCATGTCCAATAGCAGGAAAGTGCAGGAATTCAGGGTGGTAGTGGTCCCTCCTCCTTTGGCACCAAGGTGAGGAGTCAGTACACACTGCCATTTCTCCAGGGCACCTCAGATCCAGGCAGATGTTGGCAAATGGGAGGGAGTTAAAAGAGAAGAAACAAATTATAACAAGTTATAAGGGAATCATGAAGTGAGTGATTTATGATGAGAGATTAAAAGACCTCAGGTTAAAAACTTTGGTCAAAAGTTGACTACGGAAATGGCTATTTAACTGTATTTGATATGGCTTTCCTTTCACTTTAAGAAGGCATAAAGCTTGAAAGAGAAAGAGTCAATCTACAAATGATCAGAGAAATAGTCCAAAATGGTCCACCAGCTTCTGATGGGAACTGACTTAAAAACAAAGACTGAGGTTTTTCAGATGTGCAAACCAAGATATTGCCATTTCTTTCAACTTCTTTTTAACAGCGGAGGATCCTGGCATGCCTGACTTTCATCTTGACACTTGTCTGAGCAGACCATGTTTCCTCATGTTATCTCCACTGATAACCTGGCTGAGAGCAGTTAGGTTAAGGAATGGCAGAGTAACTCAGTCTGTGTACCTAGCCACTCTTTTGACATCCTTGCTGAGTATCTATACTTCTGGTAACAATTGCACTGGTGATCATATTTTTCATGAAAATGGCTAGCTGTTCCCTAGAAACTGGAATAAGATGGTCTGGGTGATTTTCAGCAGAAATGCCTGAAAAGGGAGACCTGAGAAACTGGAAGTAGCCTCAGCATAGCAGTGGTGGAAGTCCCGTCATTTGTATCAGACAAACTGAACTGGAAAAAGCATTGGTGGATTATTCATTGAAAAAAATATGGCAAGAGCTCCTGGAGGGGGCAAGTAAGCTGGACT
>VYZP01004965.1:0-11485 GCA_013400635.1 Hypocryptadius cinnamomeus | reverse complement strand
TGCAAATTTGTATACAAATACTATAGTGGATAATGGCATAGATATGAAGTTCCATCTACCATCAGCACTGGCAACACTGATTTTCACCTTACGTGTTCAACAACGTGAAAACTGAATTTTGACACTTTAGAACTAAGATATCTTTATCTTTGCATGGAAAAGGCACAACTGAGTGGTTTTTTGGCTGACAGGATCATTATAGAGCACAGGAAATACTTTTTTTTTTCCCTTGTGTAAAAGCTCTTTTAATAGGAAATTCATTAAGATGCACTAGATGAAGTATGGAAAAGAAAGTATATAGCAAGCACTAACTTGAAGAGAACTGATCCTCCATGGATGTTAGCACAAAAAAAAAAAAAACAAAAGGAAACAAACATAGCTTCCTGCATCAAGAAAGTCTTTCTTAAGTTCAAAAAGCCCACAACTATTAGGTGATACTACTTTTAGCACCCTAAAAGCTGCTCTCAGACTCTGCCAACTTTAAAGCAATATTTTAACTTCAAGGAAATGATCATTTAGATTGGCTCCAAATCTGATTCTGAAGTACAGAAGTGTTCTCCTGGGAATAAAACCCTGCATGACTTTACTGATGTAATAGCTCCAGATTACTCCTAGCAGGTGAGATGACAGTCCTGTTCTTCCTTGGGGACAAGAGCATGCTTGTCAATGTTTCTACTAGCTAGAAATCCTAACAGAAGCATTGCTTAAAACTTCAGCCTTCCAGATTAACCTGCTCTTTACTCAAAAGGGGTTTTTGTAGGGGACTGGGAGCTGTGACAGTGTATGTTTTGTTTTGGACATTTTCAAAATGCTCTAAGAACACTACCTGGGAGTCCACAGCCCCTCCTAAGCTTTCAGAAGGGAAATGATCTGCAAAGGCTGAAGTGGCCACTCTTCCTAACCTGGTGGCTGTGTTCACTGACAGAGTGAACTCATTTACAGACATTTCTCTCCTGTCACTGCCTCTCCTCCA
Source organism: Hypocryptadius cinnamomeus (assembly GCA_013400635.1). NCBI lineage: Eukaryota > Metazoa > Chordata > Aves > Passeriformes > Zosteropidae > Hypocryptadius > Hypocryptadius cinnamomeus. Next base: position 10,512 of record VYZP01004965.1, on the reverse strand, counting down.
GGAGCACCTTTTCCATCATGTCTTTACTGCTCACAAAAGGTAATGTACAGGCTAACATCAAAGGGATGACTTGTTTACACAAAACATCAGTTTGAATACAAACATTAGAGTTTTGTTGTAGCCCAACACTTCCCCTTTCCTGCTAGAATTTACCAGGCTTTCAGAACCACAGATACTTATGGATAACAAAAGATCAGTGCACAAGCACTGCTGCAAGCCCAAAAAATGCACATGGCAGTGGCTGTGCAGTTAATCTGTTACATTTTACCTTGCTTCTGAATATAACCACAGCTGTGCTTCTCCAGGGAAATTCAGCCTGGATGAGTGTAGGTGCTGCCCAACAGAGCACGTGGTGTGAAATACACAAAAGCATTTAGTTTTGAGTTTATAACACAGCTCTTGTGGATGACCCACTGGGCTCACATCAGCAGATCCAAGTCCTCCCTGTGCTTCCTTACTGTTACTGACTTATTTTTTTAAATGTACTTTACACTTCTATACAACTTTCTGCCTTCTGCTTGATTTGTCCACTTAGACAAGAATGTCTCAGAAACAAGATGACTGATCATGCATTGCTTTGAAAAAGAACACCTATTAAAAGCTGTCTAGTTAAATAAACACCTGTCTCTTGAACACAGTCCATCTTCCACTGCTCTGTCCTTCCTGGATAAAGTGAGGAGAACAGGCATTATTAGACTGACCAGCAGCTAGAGAGAAACAGGAGAACTGAATGTCTCCAAAAATATCTACCAGGCACAAATGACTGAAACAGCCAGATTGTCAAATGAATACATTTACGAACTGTACCACATCCAAAACAAATCAGTGAAGTTTACAGCTACAGCCTGAGAGGCTGGAGCTGGAAGGTTGAGAGCCACAATTATGGAGCTCACTAGGCCATGTTTCATGTTTATACCCAGGATCCTGAAGCCAGAAAGAGAAGCCACCCATGGACTGCCTGAGCAGCTGCTGTTAGACAGAGGAAGGGATGAACCTCACAAAGTAGAATTTGAGTGGCTGTTCAAAAAAAGACTTGGTGAGACAACAGATATTAAATCCTGATGTTAGCATTTTGGAATGTGAAGTTTAAGTCTGATTACCTGTTATACTGTCAGGTTCAGGAATGAGTTCAGAAGTGTTCATTGCATCACATGACTGAGTCTGATCCCCTTCTCCTTGTCTACAAAGAGTGCAGATGTAGTCTTTCAATTGAGATTCCAATTCACTACCTGGAGATCTGTCACAATCTATGTGAATCCATCTGGGGAGATTAATTTATTGTGATTTAATTTGTTGTGACTGTGATTTTAGCAATGAAAATATAAAGCATCATAGCAAAAATCCATTAAAAAATAGTACTATTTCCCATTCCTATGGGGAAATAAAGATTTTTCAACCAATGCTTGATTATGGAAAACTTTAGAGGAATAAGCATGATATGTCAGCATGTCAAACAGTGAACAAACATAAACATGAAGATCTAAATTATCCCTAAAGCCAATCAGACTCCACAAGATGCAGAGCATCATCATGATGTTGCACAGTGAGATACAATATTATTGAATATGAAACATAGCTTACATTCTTAAAATGTTCCAAATACTGTATTGTTAGGGTTTTAATTACTGAAATAGTAAAAGACATAAAATTAAACAGAAAACATAAACCTGAAAATTAAAAAAAAATCCAAAACAACCCAGATTACTGCAAACAAGAGTCATTAAACTTTAGGACAATGACTTTTTCAGCCTGCTTCCTCACAAAATAGGTAAAATTCAATAGGCAGCAGCAGCTTGCAGCAAGTAACTGCCAGGTACCCTCAAGTAACTGCCAATTAATACTTATTTGCTAAGATTAAAACAAAGCTGCCTGCTATTGTTCATTGTATTTAGGGATGAAGGATCAAGGAGCTGCCCAAGATCCTGTGGTACTGTACATCAAACACACTGTACATCCTTCCCAGAAACCCATCCATGTCACACTGCTCATCATAAGCTTTATGCATTTCAGTACAAATTAACAAAAGCTGGATACTTACCTTTTGCACATGTGACAATGCAACATATCTTTCTGGAAGTCTTGGAGGCACAGTTTTTCACAGAAAGGACAAGATAAGTTGTCTTGCTGCTGGTAACAACTGTCACATACCAAACAATTATGGTGCCACTGACAACTTGTTCGTGTGCCACACTCAGCACATACTCTACAGTTCTAGAGATCACAAGAATTTAGTAGTTAATTATGATATTTCATAATGTGATAGAACTGCCATTAACTGACATTTTCCTGTTTTGAATTAAATTTAATAGCTTTTGTCCTTGATAACACAAGAAGTTACCAAAGATTTGATAGCAGAGCATGAATAACAATAGCAAGAAGTTACTTGACACCACTCCTGACTTGAAAGGAGTATTTCTTATGAGATCAAACTTTTTTATTGCTACTCTCAGTTATCTTATGACTGCCACAAACTGATGGAACATTACGTACATCTCATATACAAGGACTTCCCCCTGCAATTACTCACAAAGTTACTGATAAAACAACAAATTTATCCTGCCTTTCTCAAATGCAAAGGAACCCACAAGCTGCAGAACTGTTTTGGTAAGCAAGGAGGAGTTGAATATAAAGAGGTTTCAAGTACAGATTACATATACTACTATATAGCTTTGAGTTTACATTTTTTTTCCTATTGTATCACGAGAGCAGCTGTTATTAACTGCAGGTTATCCACTGCACCTGGATCCTACAATTCTCTTTTCCCTATGGAGGCTGATTTATTGTCCTATATAGGCTGCTTCAGCTACAGCACTGACAGCTCTCCCCAGAGAGCAGCTGTAGAGCCACAGGATTCACATCCAAGTGAGATTCCTTCAGAAATTACAAATTATATTACACAGCAACAGCAAACCAAAATACACCTGGAACAGAATAGTGTGGATAACAAAGTTTGGGCTCTTATAAATGACCAGGAGTTACTCTGAAACCTTCCTACTTACTTTACATTTCCAACCATTTGTTGGTACAGCATCCATAACTGGCTGTAGACAGAAAGTGTGGTAGCCTTTGTCACATGTATCACACACCAGCATCTTGTTGTCTTCCCCAGAGTGTCTAAGGAAAGTAACAAGAGATCAGAAATTACTTTAACAAGCAGCAACAAAATATATCTGTTTCAAGAAAAGTCTAAACAGGAAGACACAGGTGTGCACATAAAATTATACAAACACTACTTACAAATATCTCCAGAGACAATGCCTTCAAATTCATTTTTAAATACAAGTGCACACCACTATGTTTATTCACCAACAGCTGAGCCTGTGCAACCATTCTGAAGACCAGATATTGGCCCACTTTCACTTACACATGTGTAGACAGATTTGATGGCCTTTCTGTATTGAAATCAGTTCAAAATCTGCAATATACATTTTATTTCTTTCTGAAGAGAACATCCAATTGTATCTGTTTCTGCAGTCTGACTGGAATTTTTCCAAAGGAAAAAAGGAGCCATCAAGTCTGACTATCGGAGCTCCTACAATGTCAGCCAATATGACTGCAAGAGCAAAACAAACATTAAAGGAAGAGATTTCAATTTTTCAACAATGATGTATTACAGAGCTCCACCACAGATTCCAGTGATAAAATAAATTTGCTGAGAACAAGACAAATAGTTTGGTAATATCTACAGGCATTGTGTTTTGCCTTGGTTTAAATAAATTAATGCAGTAAGTAAACATGCAACAAGATTTGCCTAGATAAAGCCTTGCAGTACACAGCATTATACATGCTAGATACTACCTCATTACCTGGGAGACCTGGTGTTTTAAAAAGCCCTTTCTTTGCATGAAGATATGCTTAAAATGCTGTCCTTCCAACAATGGTGAAAAACTGCCATACCACACAAAGTAATTATAGAATCAAAGAATGGTTTGGGTTGGAAGGGACATTAAAAACCATCCAGTTCCATGGGCAGAGCCACCTCCCACTAGACCAGGTTGCTCAAAGCCCATCCAGCCTGGCCTTGAACACTTCCAGGGTGAGGCATCCACAGGTTCTCTGCGCAGCCTGTTCTGAGTGCCCCTCTGCTCAGCCTGCACTCGTGCTTGAGACTGCCCCAGTCCAGGTGCAGAACGTTACACCTGGCTGTGTTGAAGTTCATGAGGGTAGCCCAGCCCCACCTCTCCAGCCTGCCCAGGTCCCTCTGGATGGAGTCCTTTCTCTTCAGCATCAACTGCCCCACACAGCTTGGTGTTGCTGGCAAACTTGCTGAGGGTGCCCTTGATCCCACTGCCCACATTGTAAAAAAAGATGTTTATAACAGCACCAGCCCCAGTTCTGACCCCTGAAGAACAACACTCATCACTGGTCTCCACTTCAGTCCTTGACCCCAACTCTTGAATCCACGGAGTGCTCCATCTGTCAAATCCATTTCTCTCCAGTTTAGAGGCAAGGATACTGTGTTGGACAGTGCTGAACACTTTGCACAAGTCCCAGGTAGGTGACGTCAGTTGCTCTTCCTCCACAAACTCTGTAACCCCATCACAGCAGCCACCAAATTTTTCAGGCACTGTCTGCCCTCAGTGAAGTCATGGTGTCTGTCACCATCACCTCCTTATGTCCCATGTGTCTCAGCAGAATTTCCAGGAGGATCTGCTCCATGACCTTCGTAGGCAGGCAGGTGAGACTGACGGGCCGGGCCTGTGGTTCCCCAGATCTTCCTTATTTTCCTTTGCAAAAATGGGGTCTATGTTTCTCCTTTTCCAGAACTTCACCAGACTGCCAAAACTTCTCAAATATGATGGATGGCGGCTTAGCCACTTCATCCACCAGTTCCCCCAGAACCCATGGACAACATATCTCATGTGGTCCCATGGAATGGGTATGAACATACCACATTTTCTCTGCTTTTCCACTAAAGAGAAGATTTGTTAGCAGATGCTGTAATCACCCAGTAAAACGCTTTCAGGGATACTTCTCAGAACGTGTTTCTGTATTCTAGCTTCATTCCTGAGATTTGCTATCTGCTGTGTGTGATCAGGGAACACCCTTCTTTTGAAGTGGGTTGAGTGAATGCTAGCAAATAGCAAGTATTCTGCTTGGAAAACAGGAAAGCACTGACTGATCAGACACATGAGGCAATTGTAGAGTGGGTTTTTTCCTTCATACTGTCCCAGCTGATCTGACTAGAGCTGAACAAAACTAATTTCTTTTTCAGTAAGTCCTTTAAAAAAAACAAGCAAGCGAAAGAACCCTGCAATGCCCATCAGATTAACTTATATGAGAACAAGCCCACAAGCAGTCAGAATTTTCTAAGAGAACCCTTACAGTACCACACCAACTAAATTTTATTGTCTCTGTCTGGTGCAACTAGTCAATCAGGGCCACTCATGTCACTTTGTTTCTTTGCTCAACTAAGCCACGCTTTTGTTTTCATAATGACTCTTTATTTGCCTCTGAAAGACATTATATGAGAGGGCCTAATGCAGGAGACCTGCCCAGTGTGTAGGTAGTGACAACTGAACTGTCAGCTGAGTAAAAGCACAGGTTCTTAGACTGTGAAGACACTACAGTAAAATTATTTATTTGGTAAATGTGAGAAAAATCCTCCTGTATATAAAAGGAGGAAAAAAATCACAATGTTTTGTTGCTTTCCAGAACCTGCCAAGATAATGGTAACTCTAGGGGTAAAACACACAGGACTTTCAGCTCAGCTCTTTTAGAACAAAGCTTCCAATACCAGTGTTTGCTCAGCTACTTAACACAGCATCATAACAAAAAAGATGGGCAAATAATCTACACTTTTTGGAAAAATACCCCAAACATTTAATGAAATATGCATTTCAAAACCACAGCACATAAATCTCACACCATCCTCCTCCATGTCCTGTAAGTCTCACTTACTTGCAGTTCTGGCACACTTTGCAATCAGGACACTGCCAACCTGCTCTTTTTAAAGGTGTGACTTGAATGTCCAGGCACATCCCATGGTAGTGCTGGCCACAGGTAGTACAAAAAAGTTGATCTAAGAGGTCTCCAGGGCTGTCGCACACTGCGCAATTTGCTTCTTCCTTTGCTAAAAAGAAATATTTTTTCAATTACTATTTTGTTCAAAATGATGAACAATTCAATGAACCCAAAAAATTACTTAGTAGTTCTTATGCATACAAAACTTGACCATTCTTATGAAATTCAAATTTAATTAATATATTTAATAGCTACTACTTTAATTCAGTTTTCTCAACTAATCTTCTCATAACAAAAGTAAATTGATTTTAAACCTTAATGAAGTCTTACAAAAGAAACAGTTTTATTCTCCTCAAGATAAAGCTGAGAGCTTCAGAACCAACTCCTCAGTGGAACAAGTACAAAATGAAGCTCCTAACAGACCTAAATCTATTATTTAGCTGAAGCATTTGCAAGAAGGTTGCTCTAACTTGAGTTAGGACAAGCAAGTCCATCAATTTGAACTAAAACCTGACAGAAGACAAGCCTTACCAGTAAACCTCTTCCTTGTTCTGTCATTAAAGAAAAACACTGTGCTGTGCAGGACTGCTGTTCTTTAAAAACAGAAGAGTATGAACTCACATCTTTTCTATCCCTGAACACACACAAATTCTTGGGTATGTGAACTGTGACAGTGCATGTAAACAAATGCATTCTTAAGCTCATCCTATGACAGTGCAGTTTTCATAAAACCTGGTACTAATTGTGTTATTTGAACACTGTGTACTTACATCTTTCAGGAGCCTGATCAATGTGGTCTGGACAAAGGAGGGACAAGTTACTGAAATCCTGAAATGTGCCTGCTCCAGCAGCACAGGGGTAATGGTACATCTGGGTACATTTCTCTTCACAGCATTTGATAGTGGCTCCAAGGTGCTTACAAAATGCACATCGCTGAAAAACAAACAGAACAAGTCATTTCAAAATTCCCTTTTCTTGTAATTTTTTAGCCAGATCTGTTCCCCCCCTTCATTTAGCAGATGAACACCTTGGCCAGTAGGAGGTAGTGAATACTGAGAAGAAAACTAGTGGGTAGTGCTGCCTTTCAGTGGCACTCCCAAATGCAGTGCGCTCTAAACACACTGTGACAATTAAGATTCTTCTTGTCACAGTAAAGCACTTTCATTCTATGTTATCTAACTTGAGCTATGCCTTCAGTAATGGGGCTTGGAGACTTATTCTGAAAATAAAGGCAGATGACAACATGCTGTCAATAGGTTATGACTAAAAACCACATGGCTCTGTAAGCTGGAATGTAAAACCACAGACACTGTAATCAGAAATGCAAATGGAACTCAAGTATGATGTTCTCCCAAAAATCTTACTGGCATTATACAATTCTCTCTGGGATGATAATGCATTACATAACCTTGCACTTTCTTCTCATCTTGCCTTTCAAGACTACACAAATATCACCACCAAACTTTGAGAAGTCATAAATAAGCACAATTATTATTAGACACCAGAGAAATAATTTCTCAGAAAGAACTACGCAACGATCCTCCAGTTCTCCAGTCAAGAGAGAGCAGAGTCTATCAGTCTGCTTATAAAAAATCACCCACACCTTTCTGATTCAGTTAATCAGTCTTTTTTCTTTCTCAGATTCATTACAGTCCCTGAAGCACTGTAACATCCTTTTGCACTTTTTCACCAAGGCAACAACACTTTTTAAGGCACAGCACCGTAAAATTTTGAGTAAACTTAAGAAAAAACAGGTCAGCAGCTCACAGGAAGGCATACATAATACACAGCAGCAACTGAGCTCAGGGACTCTCATTTTTCACAATAAAAATACAACACTAACACTGACGTGTTTGATTACTAGCTGAAGTGTCAAGTAACATCCAAATATGAACATAAACCAAATAAAAGTTATGTACGGCATCTGCTTAATTCTTAGAATACAGACAATATCTATTATCATAATTCTTCTCTGTTTCAAAGCCTGGCATGAAATTAGGCATGAAATAGTGCTACTGCAAGTCCACAGATATCAAAACCAGCCCATATGAAAATACAAATCACAAAGCTGCCTGTGTCAACAGCTACCTTGATATTCTTTAAAACCAGATGAAATGAAATAATCTTCAGAAAAATATCTGCCAGCAGCACGACTCATGGACAAGAGACAGAAAAAATATTAGTGTATGCTAAACAGGACTGCAGTGTAAAGAGAGGAAATGGCAAAGAAATTAAAGAGGATCATCAAGGAGAACTACTGCCAAGTTTGTGGGCTATGATGCTTAGTCTGTCCTGTGATCTGCAGGAAGTCTCACCTCTACCCATGTCTAACACCTGCAGACAGTACAGGTAAGGTGCATCCTGTTACTTTACCAGCTGAAATGCAGAGGAGAGGAGAAGAAACAAGATAAGCAAATAATAACGTGGAGCTCCTGAAGGAGAGTGAGGCAGCAGCAATGGAAATTACATTTATGGACTGCCAACAAAACCAAAGTCCTGCAAGAAAGTCCTTTTAGGAAATGATACCCTCAGTGAGCACTTGCTGAGGATGCTGCACAAGGTAAATCCTGAACTTAGCTGTAAACCCATAAAAATATAGCCCAAAGCCTCCAACTTCAAGAACTGCAGCTCCACTCTGAGCCACACAAAACCACTGTCCTATTTCGTCCTTGAAGTTCTGAAAACCTATGGAGATGGACCAGGTTTAGCTAAGACACAACTCTTACAGGCCACACTTTTTTCAAAGATTTTACTCAGTACAGAAAAAAATAGAAAGGGGAACTTGGGAGGAGCTAAGGTCCAAAATATATCCCTCAAAAAGGTATTCAACAAGACTTTACTGGATCACATAATTGACCCTTAGTAGCTGTTTAATCAGGAAAAGAAAATTATGAAAGAACTGTAAGCACTTAAATAATCCAACATTTATCAAAAGCTATGAATAAGTGAAAAAAATAGCAATATAAATGGCATTTTTAAATACCACATCTGTTTTTCAAAACCACCAATCAACCATGGTACGTAGCAACTACAAAATCAGAATGTAACTTTTCCCAAATGCTCTCTGAATAAATGAAGAAATTATTGAAAATCAGGAAACTACAGGATTACTAAAAACCCTTGAAAAATGTTGATGTTGGTTTAAGGAACCACATAAAGATGTTGGAAGAAAAATGGAAGCCCAAGTTACATGTAATTGAACCCTTCAAACCCATCTGCTAAACTGCACTGGCAATGAAAAGCATTTGGCAGATAAGTGAAACACACTTTGAAAACAATGTGGTATGTATCATCTGAAGCAAATAAAAAGCACAGAATATCAACATTTGCTGAATTTGTAAGAGAGATAAAGCAGTCTGAAGAAACTAATGCCCAAAGGGATTTTTTTGGCAGCAGATGTTGGTGAGAAGAGTTACTTTTCCAGCACTAGAAGCCAATACTCCTCTGAAGCCAGGCCCCATGCTATGACCCCAAAAGAACAGCAGAAATGTATTAAATTAAACAAAAATATTAAAAGCTCTGCTAAATAAAATCAGTAATGAATACTACTTTACTACTGCTAAAATATGGCACCATGACAGCAGGAGATGGAATGAAGCAATAAATCATGTTGCCCATGAGATGCATGCCCATATGAGGACAGTACCAGAGCCAGGCACAGGCTGGAGTCTCCAGTTTCATTAGCATGAGCACAATATAAGGTGTTATGGGAAGGGGGTGGAAGCTGAATTCGAAGGGAAGGTACTGGAAAATGGTAATCTGTCAAGGCAAGACAAACACTGTTTTGTTTATGGATCAAATAATTTTACATTCCTATTCTACAGGAAAAAAAACCCCAACTTTACAAGGTGTCAGAAAGCTGGAGAGATAGTTTATTACTTATTCATAGTACACTCAAGAAAATAAACTAAAGCAGAGCTAGCAAACTATTTTCCTGCCCAGGAAGTCCTTCAGTGGTTACCAACTGTTCCCTTCAGCAAGTTCCTTGTGCACTTGTCTATTGCAAGAAAGCTCTGAGTCCATCCTTTACTTGTGCTACTTCTTACTACTGTGATTTCCATAATTTAAAACTATCCACTACTCTTTCTACTCGACAATTTTGACTTTTTTGGTTTTTACGTCTGCTTTTTCAGACAGAAAAGGAACTGATTTTTAAAAGCACAAGCTATGCCATCTTTAAAATTTGATTTTAAAAATCCCTTTATTTACTAATCCCACCGGCTCAAATATGACATTGTTGGACAAATATAGCGGGAGAGGAAGAACTAAGTGAGCGAACAGAAAACAAAACCCAATCAACCACCTTCTCTGTATTCTAGCTCTATGGGAGAACATCCTCCATGAAATAAGAGTGGCAGAAACCACACAGAAGATGTCCAGGAAGACACAACCTCAATAACCTCCTTGCTACAACTGTAATTGCACCAAAACCAGCTGAACAAAACCGTTAATTCTGCCTTGTTCAGCTTAGCTGATGTCACAAATCCTACTGGCTTTACTGGAAACAGATGGCCAAAGTGGAAAATGGTGACAAGAGCAGCAGCAGTT
>VYZP01004961.1:0-47662 GCA_013400635.1 Hypocryptadius cinnamomeus | reverse complement strand
GGCCGCGCTCCTCCCGCCGGGGCGGCGGCGCCGGCCCTGCTCCCGTCTGACCCGGGACAAAACTTTTCGGCAGCGGGGAAAAAGCCCGGGGGCCGGGGCTGTCCCGGCAGGGCTAGACCCCGTTTCACGCCGGCGGCTCCTCCAGACGAGAGCGGCATCGATCCCTCCCCAGAACACCCCGGAGCCGGGAGAGCGGGACCCCCGGCACAGCCCCCGGCTGACCTGGCGGCGCCGCCGCAGCCCGTCAGCCCCGCGCTCCCGCCGCCGAGCTCCTCTCCGGGCCCGGGCCCGGTCCCGCTGCTGCCGGCGGGATGCGCCCGGCTGGAACGGGCCGCCTCGCTCGGGTGCTCCTGGCAGCTGAGGCAGCACAAAGCCCCGCGTCTGTGGCAAAACCGGCCCGAGAAGGTGAGTAAAGGCGAGGGCGGCCAACCTCGTGCTCCGTGACCTGCTTGTGCCGCCCCATGGCTTGTGGTAGCCAGCGTGACTACTGCAGTAGGTATGTTTGTGTGTGTGAGCAGCACTCGGTGTCTGGCGGACAGACCCACCGTCACTGGCAGCATCCCCGTGCTGACCGTTTCCCCGTCGTGCCGCCCACGGTCCTGCAGCTCGCTCGCATCAGCTTTGTACTCTCTCTTCTCAAGACACCCACTCCATTTTACTGGAATTTTTCCCCAGCTCTGAAAGCCAAAAGCTCTGCTCCAACATTGTAGGTTCTCTCCCAGCCTGCAGCCAAGTGCCAGGTGCTGCTGGAAAGGGCTGTTTGCAGACAGGTGTAAGGCCTTGCAGGTTTTCTCTCTTTACCCCGTTCTGGTTACCTCATTTACTCAGCTCCACTAGGCCTTGGCGTGAGCAGTGCTAATTTTTCCCTCCTGCCCATTCCCAGACCTGCAGAGCCATGGACCAGGGGCAGCTGTGGTCAGAATGGGAGCAGAGGGGTTTGCACAGCGCTGTTGGTCATGCTGTGCCCCACAGCACCGTCAGAAGCAAACAATGACCTGTTACTTCCCAAGCCTGGTAAAAGCATCCAGTTTGCAGCCTCTGGCTCTGGCAGCAGCTCCCACTGCCCTTTACTAGATTTGACTGATGTCCCTGAGGAGAAGCTGCCATAGGACGTCTCCACTTCCTTTTCCCATCCTCCTCTGAGGCTAAGCAGAGGCACGTACCTTTCCCAAGGAGTCTAACACCACCCTCCAGAAAGTGTTTTCCACCCTGGGCAGTGATGGGTGATGAAGGCTCAGTGGGGCCAAGGGCCACATCCAGAGCAGGTGAAGGAGGTAGGAGCCTTGTTACTGCCACGTAATGAAAGAGCCCCTTGGAAAGCCTTGGGAGACCAAGGTCCAGTGATTTAAAATATGGAGACCCATGGATTAATTCTGAATTTTGGCACTGAAAGCAGCCCTCCAATTTGCAGAGGTGCAGATTATCTGCAGTTCACAGTGGCTGTAATGAAGGTCCCCATATTTCAGTATCTCTGGAAATCTGATCTCTTTTAAAACACATGGGCTCTTAGACTGAATTTAAGAATCTGGTCTCCACCTGTATGAAACCAGGACCATAAGTAGAAATATCTCTCAGCAGGAAGTGAGGGGAGAGGAGTGAGACCCTGACTGTTCACACAGGAGCAGGAGTGAAGCGACTTATTTCTGGTTCCTCTCAAAGATAGCAGAGAGCACTCCTGTTGCCCCACTGACTCATGCTTATTACTAAGCACTTTGTAAACTGTGATAATGAGAAATGGCCGCTTTGTGCATGCTTCAATTTTTCTCCTGGGTTTCACTCTCAAAAAAAAAAAAAAAAAAAATTATCAAAGCTCTGGGGTTATGGACAGTTCCTTGGCAACTGTTACAGACACGTGGATATGCATTGCCTCTTACTCCTCACCCAACAGGAGTGGGACCACGACCTCATCCCAGTGAGCTTTGCAGCTCTACAAGAGCTGGGACATCCTTCTAGGTGTCACTTGGCATTGTCAGAGAACATGCAGTTGCAGCCAGGATGTTGGGGAGTCTGGGAAAAATGCCTGGGTGTTTTGTCTGGAGGCAGGAAAGTGCCTGCTGCACTACAGGTATGCACCAAAGAAGGATTTGTGCTGCTGAGCAGGAAGGAATGGAGGTCTGGACAGGCACAAGTGAGGGCAGAAAGCCCATAGTTAAGGTGAGTTGTGTTACAAACTCTGCAGGGACAAGGGTCCTGCTGTGCTTAAAGCGTGGTCAGTAACCCTGTGTTGGGAACACATCACCCCGTGCCAGAGAATTGCTGGAGCCCAGCAGCAGCATGGCTCGGCCCAAGGCTGGGTCCTAGGAAGGGAAAGCAAAAGCTGAACTCATTTGAAACTGCCAGGGGAGGCAGGATGCAATTTCTCCATCTGTCTTCCATGTCTTTTCTCAACCCTTGCTCTTTTAAAACATCCTGTTGAAGAGTTGAATTCAGAGCTCCCTGGAGGGGTTCAGTATCCATCACAACACTGCCTGATATGAAGGACAGAACACCTGCTCATGCCTCTTCTTTGCTGCTCTGGCTCTTCATCCTCAGCACCTTGTTCATCCTGCATGGGGCTACTTACATGTTACAGCTGCTGGATCCCTTGTGGAAGCTGTGATCACCTGGGACACAGCACCTCATTTTGGAGGTCTGGCCCACCTCATTTGCTCGAAGATGTACACAGCGGTTGGATCCTTGTTTCAAGTTTACTGTTGAAAAAAGGGGACTTGGAGCTGATTTTTGTGGACTGAGACCCTCCCCTGCTTGCCAGTCATTAGCAATAACACTTCTCTTCTGGGGTCTGGCTCAGGGTTTTAGCCCATTTAACACTTATGCTTTGTCCATCCTCAAGGATTCACACCCAGCCAGGGTGTCACAAAAGTACTCTCTAACTGCGGCTTTTGGTCATCTGCTAAACGCTTCTTAAGCAACTCACATTGCAGTCAAATTTCAGTAAATTTGACTGAGTTTTCTTTAGGATGAATTGCATTTGGTTTTTGTTTCATCTTGGGGAAAAATGAGTGTCTTGGAAAAGCCAAATTCATAGATGACTACCTATGATTGTCCTGGCTTTGCTCAAGTCCATTGCAACTGCTCAGCTCCACTGTCTCTACCCATCATGATGAATCTAAAAGGGAGACAGGGTGTGCTGGATGGACACATCCTCTGCTGGGAAATTATCATCCAGCTCACTTAGAAACTCTCATGAGACTTGACTGTGGCCTGCAGGCAATCTCCACAGATGTGTCCCAGAATTAAATTATCTATGCAAATACAGTTTTCTTTTCACACGTTGCAAATGAGCCTGTAGAGAGAGACCTGTGCTGGGCCCCGTTTGATGAGGCAGTCAGGTACACAGAGGCTTGCACACGGTGCTCCCTCTTGGGCTTTCCTGATCTGCATAGTCTGCTCCCAGTCCCCGCTGTAGAACGGGTAATGTTGCTATTAGCATGATGCACCACCCTTCTCTCTTTCAGGCCCTCTCTCCTTTCTCAGCATGTGGCAGCCAGCAGTTGTAACATCCCCCTTTAAAAAAGCATGTAGCCACACTTAGGCAATACCAGGTTTGTCCCGTTCATTCCTAAAAGGGAAACTTCTTCACGTTTTCCTCTTACAAAGTTTCTTATTTGGGAGTTTAAACAACTGAACATTTTCTTTTCACACACCCACCTAGTCCACAGTCCCTTGAGTGTAAATTGTTTGAGTTTTACCCATTTGAAAGTTCATTAAAGCCATCCTGCCTTTCCAGCCCATTTCCAGGCCATGAGGTTGGGCACTGGACTTTCGACAGGCAGCCATCCAGAGAACCCATCCATAAGAACCAGGCTTGTGCCCCGCACAGTGAAGCCTTTCAGCAAACACCAGCCACTTCTTCAACCTTCAGGAGTTTCTATTCTCTTCTCCAACTCTCAGGAGCAGGACCTTTCTTGGAATCTCCTCTGGTCAAGGTGATTCCGAGAACGTATAAAAAGTCTCGTTTCCTCCAACCCGGTCTCGGCTGTTAAAGAAGGACTCAGAAATCTTCAGCTTTCGGTCGCATCAAGGCTGTTTATTATCTTTTATCTAAAATATTTTCTCTCAGACCCACAGAGTGCTGTCTAGCAGGTCTGTCCAAGGCACACTCCCCTCCCCTGGGACCGGTGTTGTCTTTTATACAATAATCTACGTATTCGATATTTACAGTTGTGCTCCAATACCTATTACCTACGTTAGACAGTGACTCTCTATCTCTCACCAATCCCAAAGTGCCACCAGCACCAAGAAGATGGAGGCTAGGAAGAAGAAGGAAGAAAGACAGGACAACACCCCAATTCCTCCATCTTGCTTTCTAGACCTCCATAGTAAAAAATCCCCAAAAACTTTCCTTTCCACTCTAAACTACTGCTATTACACTATCTACACTTTTGTGACTTTTAATTCTTCGCACAGAGGTGGTAACTTGTTCCATGGGTCAAACTCAAAGCCACAGGGGTCTTTGGTTGAATGCCAGGGTTTCAGACCCCCCTGCCCGGGCTCCAAACCCCCCTGGCCGGGGCCCAGGCTATCCAGGTCTGTCAGAGAGACATCCTGGGTTCCGACAGACCTTGGACATTTTTTCTACTTTCCTGAGATTTCTGAAGGCTTGACCAATCTTTTGCTGTTCCCACACCATCCTGTTGGCCTTCTGACACTTTCCAAGCAACCTCTTCACAACTCCTCTTCATTCCCCTTGACAAAAGTTCCCCATTATAACCACTTACCTTGATAAGGCAACTGGGAACATGTGTGGACTATTCTTACACAAAGAACTACCCTCAGGGAGGTTCCCACTGCTCACTCTGTTCCACCCAGTACATCCTGGAAGACTGTCCATTCAGATGGTGAAATCTCAGCCAGGAGTAGTTAGGTGCAGCTGAGGACATGAGTATGAACGGGTCACATTCCCTTTGAATCCCATTTTCCATGGTTCTGTGAACTGCTTTAAGATAACTTTGTTACTCACTCATGCCACAGAAAATTTTGAGCCCAGTTAGTGCCTCTCCATCCAGGGCAAGTTAAAAAACCTTAGTTTGTAGTACAAGGCTCTGCATCTTCCCAGATTTGAACCAGTCTCTCAGAAAGATGACCTTTCTATGGTTGATGTGGCCCCCACTGTTGCTAGACAGACAAGCCAAGATCTTAGGAGTGAGCCAGATGGAAAAAGAAATAGGAAAGAGTGGGGAAAACCAGGGGGATCAAGAGTATGGTGGAAGAATCACACCACATGAAGAAAAGTGACATGTGACCCACATCCCCTTGTAGTAGAAGCTACAGCACTTTGAACTTGTCTGGGGCAGGAAGATCAGCTCCAGCGTGGTTTCCACCATGCTTAGAACTGCAGCTACTCCCACCCATGAAAACTGGTTTGTTAGCAACACCCTGCTCATCCTGCCTGTCTCTTATGCAAAGTAAGGCTCATCCCAGAATCACCTGACAGGGGGCCAGGTCAGAAGGTCACAGAGGGCTTGGGCCTGAGACATGACCTCCTTCAAAGCTGCTGTTTGGCAGCTCCCTGTAGAAGTGGAGCTGGTGCTCACTACTGGAAGAAAGGCTGGTCTGCTTCAACTCTCCCTAATCCTTTCTGCTCCATCCATCAAGCCAATCTGTGGGGTGTTAGAAACTCTCTGTGTGAAGACTTTTTGCATCCTGCCAGTGGCATTGCTGGATGGGGACCAGCTGGATGGAGAAAACCCTCAGTCAGTCTGTCGGATGTGGGAGAGAGGCTGACAACCTTTTGCAAGCTGGTTTCCCACATGCTTTCTAATTATTGCCTTTTTGGGGGATAGCATCAAGGGGAAAACACGAGGTTATGAATTAGGTACTGTGGCAAAGAAAAGGGAGCCAGGGTAGAGCTTCTGAGAAAGCAGCAGGATGATCCTACGCCGCAGTGTGTAGCCAGAGTGCGTGGGAATCAAGTGAGGCTGTGACCAAGCTTTCTGATGGAGGAGGCACCAAGCAGCTCTCTGGCTCTGACAAACAAGGATTTCATACAGATTTGGTCCTGGGACTCAGAGACAAATGGCCTCATCTTTGATGAGATCCTTTCCAAAAGTTAGGACCATGGCTCAAAATGTCCCCCATTCCTCTTTCTTCCCTCCACTTTACGTGGAGCATGATGTCACAGGGTGTTTAATATCCCTTTGGTCAGTTGGGGTCACCTGTCCTGGCTGCAACCAGCCCCCCAGGACTCCCCAGCCTCCTCCCCAGCCTGGCAGTATGAAAAGCAGAAAAGGCCTTGGCTCTGTGTAAGATCTGCTCAGCAATAACAAGAACATCTCCATATTATCTACCCTGTGGACAGCACAAATTCAAAATGCAGCCCCATACCAGTCACTGTGAAGAAACTTAACTCTATCCCAGCCAAAACCAGCACAAAGGGGAGAGAGAAATTTCATGGATATTTCCGTCTCCCATATGGGGTTGGAGCACATGCACAGCTTTTATTAAACATCAGCAAATCCCTCTCACAGGGATGGGGTCGGGCAGAATCATGCTTTATGGCAAAGCACAGGTTCTGCCAGTGGAGGACAGGGCATCCTTGACTGAGCTGTCCACAGGTTGACACGCTTTATTTACCATAATGTAAAAAATAGTGTGGGAGGGTGGGCAAGTGGGGCAGAGGGGACCAGAAAAAGAAAACACAGTTTTCTTCTTGGTTTTTTTCCCCTTGTATTTTCCATTGGAGACTTGGTTTTCATCAGTCTCTGTTTTTGGTGAAGGAATAACTAATGCCCTCCAAGGTTAGATGGTGCTTCAGTGAAAGGCCATGCCTGGTACCACACTGCAGAAAAGGCTGCAGAGATCCGAGCTCCTGAAGGACCAGCCAGGCTCTGCCCAAGCTCTAGTGCATGCTGACACAGGAGAGCAGGAGTTCTGCTAATTTTAGGTAAGGGACTGGTCATGCCAGATGCAGTCAGTAAGTTTGCCCACTCTTTCCTTTCATACTGAGTCTATGTAGGATTTTTATTAAATGTTTAGCATGACCTGGAAGCCAGAGGAAACATTCAGCCCTTTGGATGCTAATCTGAACCACCAAAGCTTTTAAGGTTCCCTTCGTGCTGCCAGCAACACCCAGTGCCAGCAGTGATTAGTGGTCTCCTGGGAGGTATCTCAGCCTCTTAGGATTTGACAGGGAAACAATAAAGTTTGCAGTGGAGCCGAGTTTCAGCTGTGCCCATATGCTAAATAACAAGTGGTAAATGATAGTTTCCTTCAATTGTAGCAGTCCATGACTACTCATGAAGTCATATAATGATCTCATCTCAGTTACTCACCATGTTCTTTCTTCTACCTGACACAGTGAAGATGTTTTTCTTTCTAACAGTAGAGAGTAAAACCAAACCCAAATCCCCATTAATACAGATCTAATGCACATGCAGTGCACAACAGAAGCATCTCTTGTTTCTGGCTCTAGCTGCCACATCTGAAGTACTTTTCCATCTAAGAACAGGAAAGGCAGCCTTCCTTTTAAGCTGTTCCATTGTCATGGCAGGGGCCTGGCACTTGTCTCTCTGGATGCTAAGCACTCTGCTGCCAGGTAAAGACTGCACATCCCTGTTTCCAGATCCTCACAGACAATGCCCTCTTGCTCATGGCAGTCCTTAGAAACAAAGACTTCAGGCTGAGGCTGAGAACCATGTGGCATAGAGGGCATTGGTGGGAGATGTTCATCACTCAAAATTAGTTCCTGATGCTGGTGGGAATGTGTTGAGTGAGAAGGGTCCCATGTCCATGCTGAATGGGCCATCCTGGAGCAGAGACCAGCTGTCTGTGTCCTTTTCTGTCCCTGCGGGGACAGCTGTGGAGTGCTGGGACCAGCTGTGGAAGGTGTTTCTGGGCTCACTAGGAGGAAGAAGAGGAGGCACTAAGATGTGAGGACAGAAAGAAAAGCCACAGCTTGCACCAACAAGCCCTGTAGAAAAGCACGTCCATGAGAGTGGGCTCCTTGGCTAGTGGATGTCTGTGCTGGCTGCCAGAGAAGGGGCTGCTGCGTGAGGAATGGAAGGGAAAAGAGTTACCATGGGGTCATGGAAAAATCCTTGTGCAGAAGGAAGAACAAGAAGACAGGAAGGGAGTGCTGTGTGGAGGCAAATGGGAGTAAAGATAAGCCAGTAATGCTGGAAAGCTGAACCAGTCTGCTAAATCAGTGCAAGGCCTTGGCTTTCACAAGGACAGCGCTGCTGACCTCAGAGACAAAGGCAGACGGGGATATGAGAAACAGAGCCAGGAAATGGAAGTTAGCACCATCTATGTTTGGGCATCCATAATGCCAAGAATAACTTAGTAAATAGGAAGTTAAAAGTCAGGAACTCGTCAGCTGAAGTGAACAAGGAAAGTAGAGCAGGAACAGGAGGGGTGACAACTGAGAAACAAGGCAAATGCAAGCCTGGCATGCAAGGAAACAGTTGTTTCTTATTCTCTGTAAAAGCTGGCACAAACAAATTTTAGAAGCAGAACTAGTGTTTCCAATACAGCTTTCCGTGGATGTGCAACACCCAATTTAACAGCCACTAAAGTACGCCTTACCCTTGGTGGATGCTGATCTAAATATGCCCACATTTTGCAAGTCATGTGATAGATTTTCCATGGCCTTTAAAGCTATTTTGAGTCAAGGACATGTAGCTGAAAAATCACAGACCTTTAGTACAGAATTTTTAACTATGCAGTGAAGCACTTTGATCAATAAGCTCACTGCTGTGTTGCCACTAAGAAATTCAAAGCAGCAACTGCTGATTGCTTTACCCCAACATTTAGAATCTGAGATGGGAAAATATTGTACAACTCAGAAGAGTTTCTGCTTACTGTCCTTTAAAGGGATTATAATCACAGGCTTCATAGGACAACACACACCAACCTTGAAGTTGTGAACTCCTCAGTCTCTCTGAAGGTTCTGAAAGCCCATTCATCATGAGCTGCTTTAAAAATAAAGTATGCACACCTTTCTTTTCTTAAAAAGAAATTGAAAAAATGGATGTCTTTGAAAAAGTTTGACTAGATGCTTGCCAATGAAATTTGCATGAAGAAGACACTTGTTGCTGAATAAAAGATTGTGAAGACAAGACATTTCTCAGCTTTATTCACCCTGGAGAATTCTGAAGAAAAGTCCGTGACAGAAGCAACAGGACTTGCAAGTATGAAAAGGTTGTTACTGTAAAAAGAGAAGAGAGGAGAGGGGAGGAAATGGCTGGGCTGCCATGTACAACTCAACAGTCACATGAAATAGCTCTCAGATCTGGGATGTTCAGGCACATTACGACAAGGAGAAAACACAGGCAAGGGAGGATGTTTTTATCACTGTAGCCAGGAGTGCCAGCATTGATGTCTTCTCATGAAACAGCAACTTAGCTTCTGCAATGGTTAGTTAAACAACCCAAGGATGTACCAGGCTTCTGGGAAGCAGGCTTGGGAAAATACATTATGCTGGCGCCTGGAGCAGTAGCAAAAGATGACTGGAACAGCCTTTTGAAATGTCATTCCAGCCTTTCTGTTGCCAGGCTATTACTCTGGACTTCAGAAATGAATGCACTGAATGAGCAAAGTTACTGCAGACCCATGCACAACTCCTGGGGTTGCCTGGGCTGACTATAACCAACATAAAGTTGTCTGCAGAGCATGTGGAAGGACGAAAATCTTTTCTGCTGGTGATGAACCAGCCATCACCTTAAAGATTTGCTGGGTCATGATAACCATGAACCTCCTCAACCATCCCAGGTTTCACTGGAGAGGATTCATCTGCTGGTGCATTAATGAATGTGAAAGAATTATTTGTGGGGCATATTTCCATATTCTTAAATCCCTTTCCATGGAAAAAGCAACATCTATTACTTTCACATGATGAAATATGTTCTGCTCTATCCAAAGGCCCTTTGTCACACCACTGTTGCTATTTAGTCATGTCAGACCAGGGACTCATTTTGTCAAATTATCATCAGGCTTCACCTTTGGCCATGGAAATCTGGGGACAACACCATGATGGTTTAAAAAGCATCACGTGAGACACCCTCACTAGACAATTGTGATGTGTGGAATGGTGTGGTAGGCATCTTTGTTGAAAAGCTGTCTGAAGAGGGAGTGGCATTCAGAAGATGCCATTAAAGAGGATGTTTCCTTCTCACTCACTTGGTACAGAAGCCACCTTCAGAGCCCATGATGGATGGCACAGATCACCCCTGGTGTTCTCCTTTTGCCAGGAGACCACAAATGGTGTTGGAAGGTGTTCTCTATCAGGACACCCTTGGTTCAGAAGCTGGTGTTGGGTTTGAGGAATTACCCTGGGGTCAATATTATTTCACAATGTGAATGCCCAGAAAACTTAGGTAACTGGCAGTGTGACACAGAAGTGACACTTTTGCCACCCATTTTCGATATGCTTCTCAAAGGAAACCACCTTGGAGGGGCAGATCTGTGACTGTGGGAGCAAAGCTCCTGTGACAACCTAGAGCAGAAAGCAAGCAGGCAGCCACTGGTGAACCTCATTCTCCACGAGAAATGACCTTTTGGATGCAAAAACCCACCTGTATAATGGCAAAGGCATCTGCCATTTCCCAATCCTAAGGAGACACCTCACGAGCCTCCTTTGGACCATGCAGGGATGGGAACTTTTGCCATCCTCACCAGCAGCCGGTTCTCTTAGAACTTGTTTTTGGGCCAGCCAATTGCAGCATCAGCAGCAATTACAGTAACACCCCCTGCCCTTGCACGTGCCCTTTTCCAGGCTGCTGGTGGAAGACAAGTCCTGCTAATCCCCTCCTGTGCAAATGGCATTTATGTGCAACTGGTGCAGGTAAACAAGCACAAGCTCAGGCTCCTCCTTGCTGCAGGAACACGCTGGCCCTGGGAGACACTCTGCCCTCTTTCCTGTGGGAAATTCACTAGCCACAATGCCCTGCCTGAAGTGGGATCACAGGAGCAGGAATATACCCCATCAGGGCTTTGCCAGCCACCATTAATGCAGACCATATTTATAGCAATAAACCAAAGCAGATCCCTTATTCACTCAGAGTTTAAATATAACATGCCCACAGCCCTCTATTGAGAGGTGTGAAAGCAAACAAGATGCTCCTGGACATGCTGCACAGTGGTTTTCTTCCCGATGGCCCACAATTGTAGAATCTCTGAGCACAGGGTTGAAAATACCTGCTGCCACGACACACCTGGCATATGCCAGCTGTCAGCATTCAGTCAAGGGCAGTTTTTGCCTCCCAAGGCCATACTTCTCCCCTCCACATACACACCAAACAAAATCTGTTTTCCTAGAAGCACTATGAAGGGTTTCTAGGCAGGATTCTTGGAGGGTTGTGCGTGGGACTAGGGACAAGCCATGGCCAGGCACCACAGTGTGGGCTTTCCCTACAAACCATGGCAAAGGGTCATCTCTGAACAGGTTTTCAAAGTGCAAGGCAGCCAGATGGGGTTGCAAGTTGTGAAAGACCGACATAAAGTTTCAGACATTCCTGGACCATTTCAAAACGTGTTTTGACGAGCCCAGTTGCATGGGGTTTTCTGCAAGGCCTTTTATGATTATATCTCTCAGTCAAAGACTCAGGACTGCTTTAAAGAAAGAAAAACAAACAAAAAGATGCAATTTAACTCCAAATGCTTGAAGAGAGTAAGTAGGGAACCCAACTTTGGAAAACACACTGCAGTGTTTATTTGAAGATAAAAACCACTGCTGCAAACCACTCGGGTCTGATTTAGATTATAAAGGGTGTTTTGTTATATAAATACAAGGGATGTTTTAAAGTCTTCCAGCAAGGCCCTTTCAGCAGTGCTACTCACAACAGAAACAAAATGCTGGGTTCAGCCAGTGCTTTCACCAGGCCCCCTGTGCCTGTGGGGAGGTTTTATGAGCAGGGGTTGAGTTCAGGGCCCTCTGAGGGAGACCAGGACAATCCACAGGGAAACAAAACCCTGTCCTGAGTGGCCCAGGGGGATCTGCTGCCAAGAAAGTACACAACTTGCAGTGATCCATTAACCTGATACAAAGGATGTCCCCAAAAGGACAGATTTACCCCAGCCTTCAAGAAATACCCAGCATGTTTGAAGCAGAGGGTTATTGTTAAGGGAAATGCAAGGTCTCTGATTTCTACCACCCAAGTCCCCATCCACATTCTGCTCCATTCCCATGAAATGCCAGTTTGGTCAAGATTTGTTCAGTGTTCCCCTGCTCACAAGGAGAATCCGTGAGGTCACCTACACCCATCACATGGCTGTTCCTGAGGAACCACAGGCTGCCCTTCTGAGTCAACAAACAGCATTTGCAAAGCAGGGCTTTAGAGCAACCACGTAACATTGGCTGGCAAAAAGGACATTGCTCAATATTGTGCATGTTTGTTAAACTAACTTTTACTAGGGATGCCAGGAACACCAGGAATTACTGAAAAACATTTTTCCACAATGGCATTTTCCTATCCATTTTCAAAGGCATTAGTCCAAAATTTACTTTCAGGGACAACCCCCAAACAAAACAATGCTGTGCCTTTCATACGTGTCCTTTCACCAGCAGTAACTCTGTGTCCTTGCAGATGCAAAGGGTGCCATGCTGACCTGCTGGGCTCTCTGTGACCCCCTGCTAAGCTATCACCCAGATGAAGGGTTTGTTTGCCCTCCCAACTCACCTGTTCATCAGTGCCCAAGTCAAGCTCTGGCAAGGACCCTGTAACACTCTGGTCTGTCTCATTCCCTTACACAAGGAGTGACAGAGCTTGATGAAATCATTTATTTGTCAACACAATGGTCTTCAGAGGTTTGTAAAATGGCAGCCAGCCTTTTGACACTCTGGTGAAAGGGTAATATTTAGGATAAATATACAACTCACTTACCAGTACTGACTTCAGATCCTGCTTTTTCCATGGAGTCAAGAAGTGGTTACAGACAGGGCACTTGGACAACACTCTGAAGATACTCTCAGAGTGGTAAAGGATTAATGCATCTTTGAGCTGCTACCAGTAAGTCCCAGGCCAGGACAAAGAGATGGCCCTGCCCTTTTTCAATGCAGCACTTGGACTTTCTCCCAAAATTTTATTTTTAAAGGCGGGAAACTGCAACTCACAACCTCAGTGCAGAGAAAAAGGTGCATACATTCAGCTCTAACTGTCTTGAACACCTAAGGCAGCATGTCTGAGTAAGAGAAGTACAGCTCTACTTTATGATGACACACTTCCAATGCATCAACATAACACTTCCCTTTAGATCTGTGCATCTGCATGAGCCTAAAATGTCAATCTGACATTCTGAGCATCTGGTTCAGCCACCTAATCACTCACATTTCCTCTGCACTCTTCCTGCTGTTTTAGTGCTGAAGGCAGAGGAGAGGGTCTGAGAGCCAAGATTTGCTCCTAAAGATGAAAACATGGGCAACTTGTGTCAGGAATCATCACTTCAAGGATTTTGTTTCCACATATAAGGTAGGCATTAAGAAGGCAAAGAAAAGTGTATCCTTAAATTAGTTAACAAAAATAAATAAGAATATTGTCAGCCTGGCTATTACTGCAAGGTCAATGCACTCCTCTGTACTTTATGTTACTCAAAATGAAGGTGCTGCATAATTTGAGAGGTTTTTCCATACATATGAAGTTGAACCATCTCTGAAATAGTTCCTGAAGTTGATATCAAGTCATTCTTGTTTCCCACTGTCCCATTTTCCAATACATATTTCTGCACTGACAACTGGTAATTGCATGGCAGGATCAAAAACATTTTGGCAATAGATCACAAAACTCTTCAGGATGTAGGAGGAAACATGGGATTACTCAAGAAATGGGAACACATTAGCCAGTTAACAAGATCAGAAAATTAGCATTCAAAAAATCATTTACAGGTTTCAAGGTCAGCGTATTAAGAGAGAAACAATTCACGAAGTTTAGAACTGTTGTTTCATATTGTTGGAAAACTCCACCATGATGTCACCTGCTCTTGTTTGGGTATTTATCCTGTCTGTGAGTTACTTCTGCCTTTGAATTGTGAAGCAAATCTCTGCAACATTCTTCCAGAAGTAAAACAGGGTCTGGTTCTGTAACACACACTGGTCTGTCACAAGTGGGCCCCAAGAGCCAGGAGCTTCCGCAGTCCCTTTGGAAGTCTCACCTACTCTTGGTTTTACACAGCACAGGTCAAATCCCACCCGCTCCCTGACCACGTACAGCCCCGTTTTAATGCTTCCAATCCTACAAGAGTTCTGTCTGCAGAAACACCAGAACTGAGATGTCGGGAAATAATGGACAGACAACAGCAGAAATAACATTTTTGTAGGTTTAGTGTTTGCAATTTGTTTTACAGCTTATAATGAAATACTGTTAGAGATAGTCTACATTCATATGTTTCAGGCAAAATACAGTTTTAAAATCGTAAGGCACTTTAAGATGTTCTAAAACAAATGCTTATATAAAAATTCAACAAGAGAGCTGGATGAGAACCCTTTCTTACCCTTAGTGTTCTGGTCAGTAAATGATCAATTCTCTAGTCAGGCAAGCAAGTGAAATAATCAATAGAAAGGTTTCCAAGACAGAGTTACTGCTGTATTAGTGTGCACTCTGGAGCAGTGTACTTGAAGTGTCTTCAGTTGGGGAGGGAGGGCATGGTGTGAATAAGATGCATTAAAATAGTTCTTTGAACTGGGTAACAAAGATGCATTGCAAGGATTAAGTTTCATTACTTTCACTGGATTAAATTCCTTCCATTCATTATTGCCAACAAGAGTAAGGAACAAAAAGGAGTTGGTTCTCCCTTCCCTCCCCCCCAGTCCCATTATAATTCAACACAAGATTTCAAAGACTTAAAATGACCAGGACAGAAGCCCATGAAAAACTGCATCTGGCCACTTCAGAGTATGTTTAAATATTCATTACTGACTTCCTCAGGTCTCACCTCTTATTAAAGAAAGAGAAACATAAAAGAATTGGCAACTGTCTAAGTTGCTTCCCATCGAATTGATATTTTGCTTCTTTTTAACACGACCCCACTGTTCCCATCAAGTACCTGCATTCAGAAGCACACCAGCAGCTCTCCCTGGCAGAGGCTTGGTGGGGCAGTGGATGAATGCAGGCAGGGCCTCAGGCCCCACATGGAAGAAGGAATGAGCAACTTTGCTTAACACACTTGTCTCTCAGCTTAAGAACAGCTTCAAAAGCTGGTCATGCTGGGCTGCTGAAGCAACAAGGGGACTGATACCAAAACACTCACTGAAGACTTCACTTGAAGATGCACCTTCAGGAGCTAAAATCTGCTAAAAACTGACAGAAAACAAACAGACAGTGGCAAAAACACTGCCTACTTCTCAGGGCCCTGCGAACAGGATGGTAGAAACTAGTGCCTATCATCCACCTATGTATTTTCAAGTTGTGTGTCACCTATTTTATTGCCCAGTACATTTTCAAGTCTTTGGGGGCGAACAATTGCTGAAAAACAACTCACAGGGGCTCAATGTGCTAGGCACTACAGTATATATCTGCATCCCTTGTCTTCTCAAAACTACCTCAGAGGGAAAAAACCTCAAACCCAACCAACCAACAATTTGTTTTTCACACAAGTTCTTGATTATTTTAAATTCTGACTTACTTGAATTGCACTTTAAAGCCCAGCAGCAAAAAGAAAACTTGGTAGGTATATTCAGGAATATATATATATATATAAAAAAAAATTTAAGACATATTTTATCAAGTCTAAAAATGCATAGATATCAACTGCGTAAGCTGTCAAGTTTTGACCTGGCTACAGTGAAGAATCTGTGAAAAAACAAAGATTACCCTAATAGACCATATAATATTTGGGCAGAAGTGGGATGCCTGTTCAGTTAGGGAAGACACTGCAAGTAAGGATCAAGCTAAATTAGAACCAGCCACCACTGGTCTGAACTCATCACACACAGAGGTGCTACTGTGCAAGCAGGAACTCTGATGAAATCTAGCTTTATGAAGTGAAAAAATGCATGACTTCAAGGCAGCTGCTGCTAAAGACAAGAAAGAAAGGTGGTACCTCATGGCCCTGAGCTCAAAAGATCTTGAGATCTCAACTTGTGTGGCTCATTTTTGCTGGCAGGAGAGTCAAGCTGTAGATCACTACAGGTTATACCAGCAGGCAAGTTAAAATTGTGGCTCTGGAATCATCTTACTGTCATCAGCATTGCTGTGCCTATGTTCACTTGGGACAGCAAGAAGCATCTGAAAGAGGAGATGAACAAAGCAGGCCACTCACTGGTTGCAATTTCACTAACAGCATGCAGTTGGTTTCTCTCAAAACCTGTAGGTTCTTCTTCCCAAGCAAACCTCACAGATTCTGCTAAAGTGACATCCAATTGCTTGGCACATACACGTCACTGTGTCTTAAAAATATACTTAAAAAATTATTTGGAAAGGCATAGAGCACATGCAATTAATTCCTTGTGGATCAATGCATACAGGGAATCACATGTGTGTGTGGGAACTAAGTTGCAATGATTAACAATGGACAGAGTACTATTTTACTATCAGATAATTTCAAATTCCAGTTCTTTCCAAGGGAAACTGGAGAAATACTGAGTTCTGTCAAGGAAATGCAAGGCAAGAAATTCAACACACCAAGACAGACTGGAACATACAAAGTTTCACAGACCACGTTCTTCAGGTCACATGAAAGCAAAAACTGTAGTCTAATTAAAAAAAGCTAGTTATAAAGAGCAGAATTATCAAAGTGCTTTAATACATAAAGTGTCAAACATAATTAAACAGGACCATTAACACAGAGCTGCCCTAAGATGTTCAAATAGGTATATGTGTTTTCTGGATGCAGGAGAGAAGCACAGGTTTTTAAATTACCCTGAGGGCCAAAGTGGGTTAAGAAAGTTTTTCTTGTTCATTTCAGCTTCTTAACATGATGGTTTTGCTCTGTTCATGCATCAAAGGCACAGTTGGATTTGTTCTGTCAGAAACTGGATCAAAAGGAATGTCTACCATGGAATATTAATAAAGGGGCAGCTCTCACTGAGTGAAGCACACAACAGCCTCATAAAGTAGATTTATAGATAGCTGTCAATTTGTAATACTAATTTTATAAGATATTTCTTGATGCTTAAAAATTCGGAGCTATTTTCTGCAGCTTTCCCTTAAACATACTTTAAGATAACTGAGTGTATTATTTGAACCATCAACAGACTGCCAAAGCTATTGCCACGAGAGCAAACGGAAACAGGTAAGGAAGACATTTCAAAAGCACCTTGTGCAAGAAGCTCAGATAACATGCCTTTGCCTCCCTACCGGCTTTTCCTCCTCTGGTAGGAATCAGGGAAAAAAGACATTCTCCACAGCACTTCTCTGGGTATTTCAATTCACTGAGCTGCTATGTACCTTAGGCCCATAACGTTAAAGATGGAAAGTAATTCTACCAAGCACAACAGAGCAAACTGCAGTGGGGAAATGTGGCTGTTTATAAAGAAAAAATGTCAATCAAGACCTTTCTTACAGTTCACAGCTATAAAAGCAGATTTGCTCCAGTAAGCTGAGACTCAAAAGTATGATACAGAGCATCACATCTGGTCCCTTGCACAGGCCACAAGTCTGAAGTAGTACCAATTATAACAGAACAACTTGTCTGTTTTCTGAAGGCACCATAAAGACAGCAACACTTCAGGTGTAATGGGAAGAGGGAGGAGGAGGAAAAATAACAAATATTGTTAGGAGGAGACACTAAGAGCAGCTCAGTATAACAAGGGAGAAAAAAGGTGGCTCAGTTCTATGATGGCTATAACATCTGTAACAGTACAGAAACCCTACACCTCTAGGCAAAGGAAGAGTAACCAGAGTTTGGAAAAATCTAGTCCTGAATAAAAAAAATTCAACTTTCATTTTCAGTGGATGGATGTAAAATCTGTAACTGAGATCAAAGGAGACAGAAAGGAATCAAACTGCTATATAAAACACTGGGGTCCATACATACTCACATGGCATCATTAGCCTGTTTCTGATTTACCACAGTGTTAAAGGATCTGGACAGTCTCCTTTGCTCTGCAGGATGACTAAAGTCCAGTCAAGTTTCATATATTAAAATCCTTCTGAATCCGCCAGTGAGAAAAAATCCCTCTCCCAGCCCATGTGAGGGAAGGGGGGTGCCTCCCAGCCAGGAGACATTTCTAACAACCCCAGGCAACCTACAGGCAGCATGCTACTGAGTTAGATCTCCTAAGCAGCACTGCACCAAGCAAGTCCAGGCTTGCCAAGATGTTCTGTCCCTGCATGGACTTGAGGACAATTTCTCATGAGCCCTTCAGGCCGGTGGCTCATGCTTCACCATTCCATTATTGCTTTTCAAATCAATTTTCCTTCCCGTCTTCCCCTGTGGCTGCCCGTTATCCCAGAAGGACTTTCTGCATCCTGTGCGCGGCGACGCTGGCCTCATCCTCAGAGTCAGACTCGCTCTGGGAAGTGGAGCTCTGGGAGGCAGAGCTGAAGGGAGAGGAGCACTCTGGGGAGCACAGGTAGTGCATCAGCGGGAGCCGATACTTCCCACAGAAGTCAACGAACTTGATCTGTCTGACGCAGCTGTCAAAGTACACACCTGTGAGGGAGAGGGAACAGAAAAACATGAGACCCTGTGCCCAGGGACCTGCCAGATCCACAGGGCTCTTGTGCCAAGAGCATATGCTTTCAATTAGGATTTCACTGGCACTGCTCTGCACTATATGTAGATAAAGAGATACTGGTGGAAGGGAAGAGACCAGGATACCTCTGAAAATGGGAAATTTCTTTTCTTAGTAAAAAATTCCTGTAAAACTGTATTTGGTAGGTGACTCAGAACAGCACTCTTCACATAAAGACACAGGGCAGTTACTTCCAAATAACGTGGCAATTTCTTCTAACCATTAGGGAGAAAACTCAGGCTGGGAATTTGCAAACTTCTTAAACATCAAATGAATTAATGCACTCCATTTTCAAACTTGTAAAACCTCTTCTACCAGCTAGTAAAAACACATTCACAAATAGACCTTCACAGCTCTACTTTTCTTCTGCTTGAGTGAAGCCACCATGCTGAGCTTGGATGCTACTTTCCATGGCAACAGTCTTGCTGTAACACACAATTATGTTCTCTTCCTGTCACAGCAAGTGATTTTAGACGCTGACATTTTCAGAAGTTTCCAGCAGTGTTTAAAGTCCTAGCTGGTCAGGAGAAAACTTTTCTCCTGCGGTGCTGGAGCAATGCTGCAGTACTGTGCAAGTTCATACAGCATAGTGAAAAAAGCACAAAAGCACTGTTATCCAAGCTGTGCAAAACTCTTAAAAAAAGAAACTTTTTTTTCCCTCCCAATATAAGTCCCAGCCCTTCCATCTTTTCTTATGGAGCATGCTTTGATATTGTCCTGTAAGAAGATAACAGCTTGCAGGGTAGATACTAATTAATGATGTTTTCTCCCCTTAATCTTCTAAATGCTAAATGTGCAGATCATTTACTCTGGTTAAAGATTAAACATTGAGCCAGATTAAGCCCAAGCATTCCAGACTGTTTTATGAAGTCCTCTCCTTCCAAGAACTGCAGGCTAGCGGTCCCAAGCTAGAGCTAAACAAGGTGTTGTTGATAACTGCTAAGCACTAGAGCCACTCTCCTCTTTTCCACCCAGAAATGATGCTCACCAT
Source organism: Hypocryptadius cinnamomeus (assembly GCA_013400635.1). Lineage (NCBI taxonomy): Eukaryota > Metazoa > Chordata > Aves > Passeriformes > Zosteropidae > Hypocryptadius > Hypocryptadius cinnamomeus. The sequence continues at coordinate 28,064 of VYZP01004961.1, read as the reverse complement.
TCAGCAAGCGTGTGTGCAAAAGTTCTGCTGTCCATCACTTGTTCTGAGCTATTTCAGGGCAAGTGGATCGGAAACTTCTGATCATAAAACCACAGTCGAGTGCTGGGATGAGCTACAAAGACTCTGACAGAAGTGCTGTCTTACATTCCCATGCAAATACAGTAAACCAGCACTACAACTCTGAATACTGCTCCTAAGTGAACAAAACTCCTTAAAGACAAGTTTCCAGGAGACCTGGAGCCAGAGAAATACAGCCAGAATGTGGCTGCAGTGAGTAACACTTTGAACCTGAGTGAGCTTATAAAGTCACAGCAAGTCAGAGGGAAAGGAAACCATAAGGTGAGAGCAGGAAGCAGAGCTGTAAAGGTGAACTTACCCCCACATTTAGGATTGGGACAGTTGCTGGCCAAGCTGAGGTACCGGACAAGACTCTCTGGGAGATCGCTGGCAGTGTAGGGAATGTTGCGAGTTTTAATGGTGCGTCCAGCCAGCTCCTGAAGGCTCGGGGGATTGTAGGTCAGGTCACGCACAAAGCGCACCACCAGCGGGTTCCCACGCAAGCTCAGCTCGTCGAGGTGAACCAGGTTAAGGATCTCTCGGGGAAGGTAAGTCAGCAGGTTATTGTGCAGGCTAAGGGAACGCAGGGAATGCAGCCTAAGGATGGAGATGGATACTCTGTCAAGATGTGCAAGCAAAATTGCCCCACAGCTGCATTAAGCAGACCTAATTACTCTCCCAGCTCCCACCAATTTCTTTTTCTTTGGCTTTTCCCCCTTTTAAAACATAAATTCATGCTAAAAGATCTGTTCTCACTCCAGTACACACAATGCATTAGAAAACTTGGCTCAGCACCAGAATACCTGCTAAAGAAACACAGTCTTAAACATGCTGCTATCCCTCTCAGTATTCCCCACACACACACCCCCCCCAAAAAAGGTAGAACAAAAGTGTATAAACTGAGTGCTTTCAGGGGACATAACGTTTCCTTGTACCCAGCACATGCATCAAGAACAATTCCATGCAGTGCTCTGAATAAGTCACCTGCTCTGTCTCATGCATTAAAGATGACTGCTGGGAGGGAGCCAGCCCTGGAAAGCCCCATGTTTTCATTGCTTGCGGCTGCACCACCTCATGCTGATACCACCAGATCTGAACGAGGTCAGGCCAGGCCAGCAGCGGCACAGGGGACAAGCTATTATTTTGCTTTTGGACGAGGCTTTCCCCTCTCAGGAAGCACAAAGCAATGCTCCAGCACAGCATCCAAGGCTGCTCCCAAACTTGTAAAAGTTACAAGACATTGTACTTTAAGAATAATCCCAATACACCATCAAATTCCAACTTGGAGAAATCCATGCTGTCATTCAATTGTTTTTCAGATTAGAGCTATACATCCCATCTTCATCTCCTATCTTAGGCTACACATACAGAACTGCAGTGTCCTCTTCCCCCCATTATGAACAGATAAAGCAGTAACCTAGCCACTAGAACTGTGCTATAGGGTTACACAAACACTCTGAGATCCTAAGGTAAGGAATGCCAAGGGAACACAGGGGGTGATACAAGACAAAAGTACACACAAAAAGGTTTTGGGTGAAAGGCAAAACCCACCCAGCATTCATTATTAATATAACAGTACCATTCTTACTTCTTAAGGTAGCAATTTATCTTTTCTGAGTTGCCCAGGTACTTTTCAGGGTCCTCTATACAAATCTATCAATTCACTGTAAGGTGCAATCTCGGTGATGGTTTCTTAACAAAACCCTTTCATTGAGTTTTCCAGATCATATATTCATGGTCTGCCTGCAGTGCACCATGCCAAGGATGTACTTTTTCAAATCCAGTCACATTAACAAACTGAAGGACAAACAGGTCCTCTCAGGTACTTTTATCCACATGTGGAGAAGTAGAAGTTCAAAGAGTTAATTACAACTGGTGGCTGATGACAGTAAATACTCACTGTGCCAGCTGAGGTGGAATGCTCTGGATCTTGTTGTCACACAGAACTAGATACCTCAGAGAAGGCAGTTTTGCTAATTCAGGTGGAATTGCCGTAATGAAATTCCCTCCAAGGTACAGAAACTCTAAACTGAAAAACAGAAGAGAAAAGAGTGCATTATTTCACTAATTTCAAGTTTCCTTTAACACCTGGGTTTTCACAGCTACTGCATTTCTTAAAGGAAACTGACAGATGACTACCTATGAGATAATTTGCTGAGAGCAGGAAAAAGAGCTGAGTTGCACATTAAAATTACAACAGAGCTGCTGTTTCACAATAGATAATGTTGAGATTTTTACCTCCAGCCTCCTGCAGTCACCCTTACACCTGCAGGTAGGCACCAGACAACTGTGTATTCCTACACCAATCCCTTATGCAAAGCTCCTGCTCCTATTTCCAAGGATGTGCAGCCTGCAAACACAGGGTCTGCAGCACCTCCACAGATCCTGTGGCAGCCAGTGGGAGCTCTCAGTTCCAGTAGGAGTGAAGCACGAGCGCAGTGTCTCTCCCTGGAAATCCTGGCCCTGCACCATCACTAGCTGCTCTTTGTGGAATCATCTGACTCCTCGGTGACTAACTGGAACCATTAGTCAGAGGCAGCCAGTCCCCCTTTGATACAATTCACACACCAACACCACAGCTGCAACAGCACACAACAGCACACAAGTGCACCTAAGTCACACAAGTACATGCACACAATTTCTCAGAGAGATTAATTTCACTACTCTGAAGTCATGAAGCCCAAACCAGAAACCATAGCTGGGCTTCACTGCAGTTTGAGCCCAAATAAAAGAATCACTGGATGTCCTGTGAAAACTCAGTGGATGGGACACAGGAACAGAGAGAGGCACTAGATCCCTTCTGCCAGAAGTAACCAGTATGTGCTGTGCATCTCTGCCCGTCTAGGAAGAAAAATTGGCAAGCATTTCTCTTTGACATAATAGCTTAAAGTTCCAATTCCACAGATTCAAATAGCTTTCTTCCCCTGTTCTCAGATGTTGTCTGAAAGAGGAGCAAAGGCAGGCTCAGTTTGGGTACATCTTGCTAACCACAGTCCAGCCAAGATTTTTTCCCATGTTTCAAAAAGGTGGATTCCACAGTCCTGGTTCAGTATCTCCAGTACACACTTAGGCTGCCTAACTACAAAGCACCTTGGCTTTCTCTGATGCAGCAAGCATTGCCCACAGGCCAGGGAAAGTGAACTCATCCAGGCTCCATCAGCCTGTCTTTAAGTATAGGTAATAACTTCCTCGGAGTAGGAGACACCTTCATCTCACCTGAGAAATGCTATGGATACAACTGGCACAGAAACACAGGAACAGAGCACCCAAAGGACATGGTGGTCCACCCAGACAAGGTCTGAGCCCTCAAACTCTGTGCCACAGCATATGTGGAGCACAGAGAAGCTCCCCCCTGAGACTTCCCCTGGGATGGAGCAGAACAGCAGAGTGAGTCTATTTCACTCAGTTCTTGCAAGAAACTTGAACCCCAGAGATCCAATGACAGCATCTGCTTGGGCTACAGAGGCCACTCCTGCAGCACAAACACACTTGCCCAACAGCAAGGACAGAATGACAGACTTTTGCAACACACCACAAGATGCTCACAGGGTTCAGCTTTCCCTGGATTCCCTTACATTTTTCAAGTGTGTCAAAGGCAAGCTAAATAATAGAAATTGGACAAAGTGGGCAGAAAATTAAGCCTTAAACAGAATTTGATTATATGGAAGGCAGTAACTACAGACCAAGTGGGACAGCACATTTGGAGGTTACTCTGAAGGTGCAAGAAAGTGCACAGTGAAAAACCACCACCAACTGCCACTGCTTCAAAGTAACCTTAACCTCTCTTCTACTCTGACAACCTGTTTATTGACGAGTGGGGGTAGGAGGAAGGCTGCTGTGCAGAGACCATGTCAAGGAGAGATTATTTTAAATTAACTTTTGATCCCCTAACAAAGCCCTGAGTTTTAACCAAAATTCCTCCTTCAAACCTCCATTATTTCCTGAGGTGGATTTAGGCTGCTTGGCTCTCATTAGGGACTTAACTGCTGAGTATACAATTCCATACAATTCCTAACTCCATAACATTGCTGGAGTCCACACCAAAAGCAGTTGGGCAAGGGAATTGTAGCAATGTGGATTTCAATATTTAAACAAGGTTTAGATGTGTATGAGTTTGCACTTCCTAGGAAAAGTGAATAATTAACTCCTCATCCTTTGTGTTTGAGGATACTAATGCCTGTAAAGTGACATGGCATAAAAAAATGTAGGCACCTCCCACCAGGGAAGAAGAAGAGGGCACAAGTTATACAGTAAAAATGTTTTGGGAATTCATTTCAAGGTATAAGATGCATATGTTTCAAGATCAGCCTACTGTACAAACTAAGTAAGTGTGCAAAAACACTGCCTACAAACTTCTTACAGCTTCAAATCTGTTCTTTGTAAAGTCTGTAATGAGAACACTCAGTGATACCAGGAAGGATATAAAGACCTAACATCAGAATGCAAACTGTCTCTAACTAAAAACCCACTAAATAAGGTAACTCCTTCACTGGCAACAAAATGCTTCTTAAAAAATGTTTTCTTTTTAGTCATCTTCTGAATCACCTTTTTAGGGTCAGTAGACTGAAAAATCATGGGGCCTAGTCCGGTACAGCAAATTCAGAATTTCCACATCAACTTATGGTATTAATTAGCTGATTAATTTATTAAAAAAACACACGGAGGAGGTTTTGAAACTACAAAGAAACTTATTTAAAACATAGGAAAGATATTCTTATAGCTTCCACTGGAACACTGGTCAGCAGGAAAACAGTATCCGTAACTCCCATCCCTCTAAGTACAACTTGCTAGGAAGAAGGATCTAGGCTGATGAAGGTGAAGGAATCAACAACAGCCATTTCTGCATCAAATTGAAGTGTCAAGAATTGTCTGAGCAAAGCTGATCATGACACAGGAAAGGATTTTCAAGAGGCATGACCCTTTTGTCAAGAGCACTGACCACAGCACTGGCATGCAATTTGTTCCCAGCTCATCTGCTCCTGGCCTGATATTCATGTCACACTCATCCTAAGCCTGTATCTGGAGGCAAAGGTGATGCTGGCCCTCAAGTTGTCCTGCTCAGGGCAGGGCAGTTTGCTGCTCAATAAGAAAGCAAAAGCACTGCTCAGCTCTGCCCTCTTCACACAAGAGCCTGCAGTAAGGCAATCCACGATGTTCAGCCCAGGTTTTCCATGAGGACCACAGCAGCGGTGGCAGGGGTGAGCTAGGTGAATACTTCTAACTAACCTTTCACACTTAGACCTAGTCCTCCTGACAATCATTAATCTCTACAGTCATTTTGATCGATCAGCTAAGGTCTTGTGAACTGCTGTGTACACAGAGGTAGAACTGGATTTTTTTCTGCACTTTCAAAAGTCCAGAATCTTCGAAAAGCCAGAGATCAGCTATCATCAAACAAACATAAGCTCAGTTCCAATTTTTGAAGCTAGAAGGAGTGATTTACTTCCAACTTGCCACACAGTCTCGGCTGAATGAGTTTCAAGAGGGGACAAACACTAACAAAATCAATCTCAACAGAATCTGAAAAACACCCCAACAACCATGTGACAGAGTTACTAATGAGGGTTGACACTTTCTCTCCTGCCTTTTAGCAATGTTGACAAATACAGTAATAAAAGGCCAGAGTCCCTTTCAGCCTCACACCCAGCAGCCCCCTGCTCAGCACAACCAGTCCTAATTGCTGCCAAGAACAGCCAGCACGCTGAGCCCATCATGTGGTGCTCCTCTCTAGCAGCATATTTCACACCACTGGGCTGTAGGGTGGCAATGAAAATACTTTTACCTACTAGGAAATGAGTGGAGACATGCTCAAACATCTATGATCAGTTCAGGGGGTGGCAGCAAAGTTTAACATGCAAAGAGACTGTACCTTCTCACCTGAGTATGTCCTTGATATTTTCAGGTCATCATATAGCACAAATCAAGTCCAAAAGCCCCCAAACATTCAGTAAATAAGAACAGCCACCTGAGGACTAGAGGTATTTTTTATACCCAATCAATTACCACAGCACTCCCATAGTCATATTTCAAGGGGATAATGTCTTCAGACATAGGAGATACTCAAATTTTCAGTCCACCCTGTTTCCCCACAGATGCTTCTTCAGATAAAATTTAACAGCTGACATCAAACAGATGCATCTAAACAGGTAATATAAAAAAACCCAAACGAACAATGGTGCCTGAAATAGCTCCGGGTCTTTTTAAGATAAACTTTTTAGCAAGAAATTTCCAGGGCAGTTTTGAGGCTCATGCAAGGGAGGAATTTCAAAGCAGCCCACAATACACTCCTGTTAACCCTGTTCTACGATTTGCTAATTCCTGAGAGAACTGCATAGCCTTTGCTGACACGCAAATTTAAGATCAAACGGACGTCTGAACACTATTTGCAAAACGTTTGAAGAGGGGAAGAAGAAGGGAGACAGCAAGCAGATTTCCTAATGCTGTATCTTTATCAAAGCTCTGCTTGCCCTTTTTCCCACACTAACAGCCGTCCTTTAAGCGTATGCTTGTCTAACATGCTTAATGCTACCCACGAATGAAAGCAAACGCTCTGGTTTTCAATGCATCTAAGCCTTTACACAAACCTTGCATGAATCCAGTTTGAGGGCTTTGATCCCAGCCCTCGCACAGCCAGGCTTTATTAGAGGAATACCAGCGAGAAGGAACGTGCACGGGTCTTTTCCAAGCTCTGCCTGCTTCCGGTGCTCTACAGAGCATGAGAGTATTCACCAGAAGAGTATGACTAAACTCAAAATTCCCATGGGAGACTTGAAGTATCAGCTGCATTACGCTAAGCCTTTGAGAATTATTCATTTTACAGGACACTTGCAGGACATTTCCCCAGGCTGCACGCTGATCAGGGTAAATCTTGCACCCTTTAAGCCAAAACTCACAGCTGCACCGTGAAGATCAGAGCTATGTTTTACTAGATTTGCCCCACAAATTTTGTGCCAGGATGGGCACAAGTACATGGCCACACTTCTAACTCACCAGCTGTAACACACCTTGCCCCACTGTGCATCCCCAGTTGGATCAGCAGAGAGAGGATATGCAGAACCAATGTGCAATGGGATCTCTCCGCAGATCACAGTTCAGGAGCTGCTGAGGGCTGTGAATAGAGTCTGAGAGAGAGTGACTGACCACAACATCTCCCACAGAAAACACAGCAAGGTCAGCAGGGAGAACTACAGAGAAGATAACACTTGTGTCTGCCTATGCTAAGCTTGTGTTTTATCTGACAACAAACAGGAAAGCAGTGCAAAGACGGCTGCTCTCACATGTCTGGTGCATTCCTCACTCTAAATTCACAGCAAGAACCAACACTCAGGTCTTGCACTGTACTGACACACCAGCTGACAGGAATTGGAGATGCTGGGCATATAGAAGGACGTGGCATGCCCTCAACATGATCAAGAAAAAGCCCTCAGCATGGTCAACACCTACATTTCTCAGAAACACACGAGGCTATTGCTGGTCACACTCGATGCTTACAGTGAAACTATGATGAAAGAGCACTGAATTTTCCTAATGGAAAACATGAAGCAGAGGTTATTCATCCCTGGTGCCAGCTTGCTATGATCAGCATCATCCTACTGCCATCACCAGAGCAATCATGATCCTACACTTATGAAGCCATGCAAATGAAGCTTCAAGCATATTGGTGGTCCTTCCACAACAGCCTAGGAGATAACCAATAATCAGGAACACAGCACTTGCTTTCCATGCAGGATCCTGCACTGGACACAAAACATTTGTGTGGGCAAGGATGGGGAAGACAACTGAAGCCAGAAGGAGCAGGACACGACAGCAGCAGGACCGGCTGTAGTTCTTATCACCAAGTTCATTAACTTGCCAAGACACCAGGAACATGCCAAGGAAGTTTCTGCGCAATATATCTGACCCAAATACAGCTTGTGTAAAGTGGTGGATTTATTACCTTCCTGTGTGTAACAACACACAGCACACACTTCCTGCTCCAGGACCTTCACATTCAGTCACCAGCATGTTCCTTCTCCTTTGGCAGCTCAGACCCATCAGCTTTTTATACTTTCAACTTTACCACATACACAGACTCCTTATTTGCTATATTCCTGGCCTTCACTAAAACTGACATGCTGTCCCTTCAAAAACTAAAACAGGAAACTACAGGGTGCAGAGGAAAGACACGAAGCTTAGTTAAAAAAAACTCATCAAGCTCAGACATTCCTTGGAAACCCAAGAATCATTTCTAGATTTCTGCAACTCCAGTCTGCTCTAAAATCAGTGACTGGAGCAAATGGGAAGCTGCCAGGCTCACAGGATGAGGAGAACTGCTGGTCTCAGGAACTCTAGTAGCAGCAGGAGGAACTTGATCAGTAAGACTGCTGCCTGCATTCCCCTGTGGTCTCAGAGCCCCTAAGATAAAAGAAAAATTTCTTTTTATGAGATATTGCACATGAAAAAAGGGCCAAAGTCTTGGCTTGTCAGCAACAGCAAGACTGGCATTTGCAGATTGAGCTGTGAGGTTAATAGAAGCCACAACACCAGGTCCCACCTCCAACTTCTAGAGCTCAGAAACTAACAGAGGTCTCTATGTTGCTGTGCTGTTACCCACTTCTACAACAAGCACGCTCACTCTGAGGACACCTCTCTTGTCAGCAGGTAGGAGCAGAGTCTGGCAGCAGTTTCTCTCCAGGATGTACTTTCTATGTTTTTGGGAAGGGTCACTGGTTATCTGGGTCCCAATGAATAGATTCAGGAGTCTTTCTGGAGGAACAATACATTATAAAGTGTTTTCTCCCAGCACTGGCAAAGCCGTGTACAGCTCCCTTTCATTACTTAAACAGTCCCAGATACAGAAGTCACTGATGGCAGAGTGCTAAAGAATCTGACAATCCTGGTGAGGCACAGATTTGCTATCTCGAGCTAAAGTTCAATTGTATTATGTTGACATGCTAGTAGAAGTTCAGCAAGGTAGCAGTGGTGACGTGGGCAGCAGGCAGAAGCTGTGTCTATGTGTAACTTTTCCACCTGACACGTCACTTTGCAATGATGAACAGACAGTTCAACAGCTTTGTCTGCATTTGCTCTCTCCAAATTCTCCTTCTGGGGGTTCCAGCATGATCGGTCCAAGAAAAGCTGCAGGACAGGACAACAAGGAGCCCTGCTTCAGGGCAGGTCAGAGGAACAAAGCAGAGTGACAGAGGTGCAGTGTGGAACACAGGTCACAGCCTGCTGGGGCAGCATGTGCAGTGCTACACAGCCCAGTACCTTCCTGGGGACATCACAGAAGAAAACCAGGGCTGAGGTTTGCTTTCTTGGAAAAAAAAAAGGAAAGAGAGAGAAAAAACCCACAACCCACAGAGACCATAGAAAGAGCAGCAGGGGAGCCTCTGACTCAGAGGTGAGAGCAACTATCACACTCCAGCCACATCCTGGATGCTATCAGACATGCTATGGAGACAATGTGGATCACCTTCCTCATGCAACTGCCCTCCTCCATTGGCCTCTCCTCCCTTGCCTCATTTCCTTTTTCATCCCTGAAGTATCTGTTCCCAGACAGAAAATAGCTGAGCTTCCTCTTCTTCATGACAGCCCCAGTCCAGGATGTACCATAACTCTGCCAAGGATACGGGCATTCTCCATCACTCAAAATGCCTCATAGCATCTCTCAGCCCAGAGCGCTTAACCCAGAATTGCTTCAAATCCTTAACAGGTGCATGCTGTGCTACCTGGACAAAAGCCACAAACCCAAAAGCCATTGTATTATACTGCAGCAGACAAAACCTTTCCCCAACAGCACTCAAGCAGTTGTGGTACCTCCCACCTACACCCATGGGAGACATCGCTCCACATCAAACATTCTGTGCTTCCACTGGATGCAGCTCTGCTGAGCCATCAGAGTGAATCCCGGTATTTAGGGTCAAGGGTGCTGGAATTTGCATAAGAGAGGCTGCCTCTGGCAAGCTCCTTGGCAAAGAGCTGGAGCAATCAAAGTTCAGACCCAAAGTCTTAGCAGAGACCCACACAGAGGCCAGCCTGAGGCTTGGGAATGCAGCAGAACACACTGAGGTGCCTGTGTCACTCAAGCCACAACAAGCATCCCACTTGCCCAGGAGGACACCAGGCTTCAGGAGTCCCCAGCCCAGGCCTATGCAGGCAGCCAACACCCTGTGCTAAGGCCTGTTCCCACCCCACTAATGTTGCAATTGCTGTGATTCAGCCCCAAGTTTCTGTTGGACTGGCCTGTGGTAGCCAGACACAACCCCAGAGCCAGATGTACAACCGCACCCGAGCACAGCCTGGGGCTCCATGCTTTGGGTCTGCCGGTATCCATCAGATCTACATGAGCCAACGGGCTGAGAGAAACACCACAAAACCCCATCCATGACAGCAGGCCCCAGTGGGACTGCAGCTGTATGGGCACAAAGGCCCTGTTGTTTGCACGAGCCACAAACACATCTTTATCCTCCTGAGCAACCCAGCGTGCAGCCAGGAGCTGCAGGACACATGGGGTTTATCTCGCTGTCACCCAGAGATGTGCATGAGAGGAAAACCATGGAGAGCCTTCCCTATGCCAACACTCACACCAACCACACCATCACCAGGAGAGTGGCCCTGCACCAGGGCAGCCCAGGGACTGGGCAGTGCCAAGAGTCACCCAGTTTGTGAGCACAGAAGGCCCACTGTCACCTGAAGAATAGACAGGATCGGCTGGGTTGGAAGGGACCACAGCAGGTCATCTGTTCCAACCTCCCTACTCAAGCAGGGTCACCCTAGAGCACACGGCACAGAATTGTGTCCACTGGAACACATTCAGTGAGGGACACTTCACAACCACTCTGGGCAACCTGTTCCAGTGGTTCCATTAAAGTTCTCCCTCACATTCAGGAGGGACTTCCTGCGCATCATCATTTTCTGCCTGCTGCCTCTTGTCCTATTGCTTGGCATCACCAAGAAGAGCCTGCCTTCATCCCCAATGCCCACCCTTTAGACACTTTTATATACATGTATGTGGATGAGATAAAGAACGTCCTGGAGTTTTGGTAACTCAACATGACGAAGAGGACGAGCCACGTTAGCGGCAGCAGTGCTCGGAGACACCTGAGGCTGGAGAGAACTGACCCCCCCGAGGGGGAGCGTGGCAGAAAACCCGGCCGGGCTTGCCGAGGCTGTCCCTGTTCCCGCGGGGCCCGTCCCTCACCTGTGGAGCTCCTGGATGTCGGGCGGGATGCCGTGGAGCCGGTTGCCGCCGAGGCTGAGGCTGCGCAGCCCGCGGAGCTGCAGGAGCGCGGGCGGCACCTCGGAGAAGCGGTTCCCGCTGAGGTTGAGGACGCGCAGGGAGCGGGCGAGCGGCGCCTGCTCCAGCCCCTTGGGCAGCGAGCCGGGCCCGCCGAGCCGGTTGTTCTTGGCCAGCAACGTGTGGAGGCACGGCAGGGACAGCAACTCCGTGCCCATCTCCGTCAGCCCCGTCCCGCTCACGTCCAGCACCTCCAGCGCCGGGAACCACTGCGACAGCCCGGCGGGCAGCGGGCCCGACAGCCGCCGCGGCGNGGCTGAGGCCACAGCGTCCCCGGCGAGGTGAGCGCTCTTATGCAGGTTGCGGGGCACCTGCGGGTGGGCGGCGGAGGGAGAGGGAGCGTTCGGCGGCCCCGGAACGAGCACGGGAGGGCGGCGCGCAGGCGGGGCAGGAGGTGCCCCATGGCGGTGGCTGTGTGGGGGCCGCGGCTGCCCCGGTGCCGCTGCTCGCCCCGGCTGCGGCCGCAGTCTGCACCCGGCGGGCCTGGCCTGCCGGGCTGATGCGGATTCGCAGGCTGGAAATGCCACCTGTTCCCTGCTCCCTGGCAAGTGTTTTGCTCCAAGCTCGGGACACCAGAGCTGCTAAGTGTAAAATTAAAGCATAGCCTGTCCTGTGCCCCGTTTGGTCATCCTCCGAGCCCGAAGGAGTGGTGCTGCCTCAGCCCGTGTGCCCCATGGCCTCTCCCTTGTGGCAGCTGGTGGGGGAACCCGGCCCAGCGGGTTTGTCCGAGGGTTGATCTGCTTTGGTCCCTGCAGAACAGGGAGGCTGGAACTGAGCGATCTTTGAGGTCCCTTCCAACCCAAATTCTGTGGTTCTGTGAGGTGCTGCCGTGGAGCACGAAAGGGAGGTACTCCCAGGAGTAACTCAGTGCGGGTCCTTGCCTGGATGTGAAAAGACAGCTTTGGTTTTGAGCCAGGGCATTGGCAGGACACACAAGTCTGCCAGGCGAAGCGGTCTGACGCTGGTCACCCATTGACATGGAGCTGACCCCTGTTGTACCATATGTACGCAAACAGGCAAGTCAGGATCTGTGATTTCAGTTCATTGCTCTTTGAACGCAGGGTAACATCGGTGTAGTCAGTAATCAGAAAAAGAATCAGCAGCCATGTGTGATAACAATGAGGAGATTCACAACCCAAGGGAACTTTTGCCTCGACTAAATCCAGGCTTAAGAAGCAGACTTGCTTCCTTGTGATGTATAGAGAAGCCAAAAAGAAGGGAATAGCAATCTCCCACCTACTCAAAACAATTCATGTACACAAAAGTCTTTGTCATCTTAGACTGAAAGAAACACAAACAAAATCAGTTTGCAGGTACCAGCCAAGAGTTTAAAACATGTGAAGTAGCAATGATGCTGATTTCAAAGGTGTCCAGAATACTATGGACGAAACCCATAGTCCACTTGTCCTTCCTTTGGTGCTCTTATGAACTCTGGATTTTATCACCACAAATATTTTGACATGATAGCTCCTGTTGCTGAGAGGAGGAAGTTGTCAGGGCTATGCCTAGCCTTCAAGAAAGTGTGCCACAGTAGGAAGGAATGAACAGGTCAGTTTCCACTGGACTTGTTTCATTTGTTTTCCAAGAGTCTGTGGATTCACAAATATAAGCCCTGATGTGAACCCAGAGATAGCTGTAGAACAGACACTTCACCAATATTGTTAACTTCTTATCAACATAATTTTTCCCACTTTACAAACTGTGCTGTTCCAGGACAGTTTAAGAGAGTTTACATAAGCACAAGAATAAGGTCATGTGGATTTTGCTCTTGTCTTTTGTAGTGCTTTAAGCCTGGTTCTCCTCAAGGTGTGTCCTGTGGCATGGTTCAGGAACTGAGTCTTATTATAGATCAGTCTGCTCCTGTCTTCAGTTAATAAATACTTTACAAATGCAGTTCAGTCTCTTGATCTACCACTTAAATAGCCTATTTCTCAACCTGAACCTTAACAGCACCGGAGAATTGTGATTAAGGGTATGTAACTATAGTGCAGTAATTTAATACTCAGATGTGCACAACTCCATAAACAGGTCAAAGCTTTTCCCAGGCCTCTAGAAGCAGTGGGCAACAGAATTTTGGCTTTTCCTCTCTCCCACCTCAAAACCACTTTGCTTCAGTAAATATGCATGGAGCACAAGGCAAAATATTTGTAGTTCCACCTAGCTAAATGTGTGGCTGCTGCTTCCATTCATTTCTTCTTAAAATCCTGGGAAATCCTTGCAGTAGAAATTGCAGTAATAAAACAGCCTCACTTTGCAGTTGAGCAGTGAATGATCAGGGAATGCCACAGAAAAGACTGCATGTGCAACAGCTGGTACATGCTAAAGAGGCCATTTAGGCAGCTGGTACATGCTAAAGAGGTCTGGAAAATAACATGGAAGAGCCAATGTTTGTGAGTTGTTTGGTTTTCTTTTTTAAACAGCTTTGGAAGGAGCACACCAAGTGGAACAAAGCAAGGCAGCTTTCTCTTCTGTCAGACCATTATCACACAGAAGCACTCACAGCAGTGGCATTACTGGGGAGATGAATAGTAGGGCACTTCCTCCTGTCATACAACACCATTGAAGGCTATTTCACCATTCGGTCACATTTGCAAGGCCTTTAGTTATTGTTTTTACTTGCCTATGGGTTCTTTCCACCTGATCCTCAGCTATGAAACAGAAACAGTCACGTCTTACATTTGTCCAACACACTGAGATCCGTGTATGAATGTGCAAAGACAGATGATTTTTTTTTGAAAACAAGTTGTGTGGCTTGTGAAAAATAAACCAAACAAGTGTTATTTTTTAAATTTTGTTTCATTTATTTGGCAGTAATATCCAAACCCCCCTGCTTCAAAAAAATTACAAAATCAAGTAAAATAAGTGCACTAAGGAAACCTACAGAATACTGATAAATTTCACACACGTACAGGTGGGAATATAGAGGGAGGAGTGGGACTTTTTTGTTTGTTGCTTAAATTTGGTTTTTTGGGAAAAACAAAACAAAACACCTTCCCTGCCCCTTGTAGTCTGTACAGCAATCGTCCCAGAGGGCAATGGCTGAAATTCAGCACTTCCTTCCCCAGCAGCCAGGTCACCCTGCAGGAGTTAGTGACTGACCAGCCTGCAGAAGCCTGAGCATTGCTCAGTCTGGGCTGCCCTTCCCCTCTGCGCAGGGAGCCGAGATGTCTTGGTCCCCTTTGAGAACTGCTGCCCTTAGAACGGGCCCTGCTTTCCACCATGTCCCTTTGTGGGGGCACAAGGAGGAAGAGGCTCCACAGGCAGCAGCCCTTTCCAGAGGCACTGTTGCTGTACTCCCAGCCTGCTGCCCTAGGCTACCCTGGGATCTGTTGTATGGCTTCTCGGAGAGCTCCGCTTGCCAGAGACCGCAGCCCGTCCCTCCACCTTCAGTGCAAGAGCAAGCTCTGTAAACCTCAGCTGCCAGCACACGCCCCATCCACACGGCTGCACAGCCACAGCGGGCAGGAGGGGACAGAGAACACATCACAGTGCAGCCTACAGAAGCCCTGAAGCCGTGCATTCGCCTCCCCTTCCCGCACGTGCTCTGGTTTTCACAGTTGGAGATATTCCTGACTGAACAAGATGTTATCCCTGTCCAGGGAAAGCCTTTAAGGCGAGCTCTTGTGTTTTCTCTAAGGCACTTTAACAACCCAAGCTGGAAGGAAGTGATCTGGGAGGCACTAACTACCTTTTAGAGCAGGGCTGGAATAAAGCAAAACATTTATTAACAATGTTCCTGTGACTCCAGATCCAGCACATGAAGCCCTTTCACTCACACTCTTGAGAAGGAGCAAGTCTGTGTCTAATGGGTGCTCCTATTTCACCAACCACTTCTTCCAGTGCCACCAGAACACAAACAATGACTCTGTCCCAGTGTAGCATTGTCCACATTACCCTCAGCTCATATGGACTCATTCCTTTCACCTTCACAGGTGACAGCTGCTCAAATCCAGGCCCTCACGAGAAAAAAAACCCTAGTCTCCTTCTGTATTTATGATGCCAAACCCTCAATGCCAGGGTACATTATCGCTCTCACTGGAAAAGTGGCACTATGCCAAAGTCAATGGAAGTCCTCTGGCTTCACATCAGGAAAACAGCTCAAAGACCAGACAGCCTTTAACACATCTGGCTCATGGGAAAGAGCACAGGAGGGACCAAGCTTTCTTCTTTTCCTATACTTCTAGGTACAAGCTCATTCCTCCTTTCCAAGGAAAGCACTATGTAAGAAGGGAAGGTTGGGACTAAAGTCCTGCTGATCTTCACTCAAACCGGACATGCTTTTTCAGATGTAAGTGGAATTTTGCTTGAGTAAGCAATAGGGACTGCAAGACACACAGCAACAACTGCTGAAGTTGCTCACAGACAGAAAGATGGAAGTCACAAGCAGTCAATCAGGAGACATGCAACTGCTTGGGAAGCACAGCACAGGCATGAAGGGAACACGGATGTTCAGGTGTGCATGAAGTACATTTGACAACTGCATAAGAAAATCAGCTGGCTTCAGGCTACAGAGGTGACTATCAACAAAGAGCATTTCACTTATATCTAGGACCAATGCTCTGAGAAACATGTGGGATGAAACTGACCCACGAAGGAATGTGACAGTGGTCAAAAGTGGTCTGATCAATGACATTGAGAAATGTGTCAGTAATGAGGCTTCCAGCCCTGACTCCAAACTCATACCTGGAATCAAAGAATAATGCTGCTGCCTCAACCCAGAGGAAGATGAAAAGCCCAAGATGATGCCAACAGCACAACTAAACAGTTTTCTACATAGTTAAGCTTTTTAAGATACTGTACTAATGGGATTGCCTGGTCCCTCTGTCTCTAGACTGCAATTAAGAGAGGCACGAGCACAGACTTTGAGCACATGGTCAATGCTAGCTATGAGAGTGAGAGCTAGAGAGCTGCAGTGGCAATCTGTGTCTGGTGAAACTAATTACATCCAACCCTGTCTCTTCTTCCCATGAGGGACACTGCTATCCCCCAGCTGGGAAATACCCTGTAGTGCAAGGCTCACAATTTGCCTGTGGTGTTTGTGGCAGCTGAGCGCAGTGCAATACAAACTGTGCATGGGCATCACAGCACTGTCAACAACAAAAACCCACACGCTGGGTTTTCTTGAAAGATCTAGAGCTACAAAACATACAAAAGCTGAATCACTACCATAGGAAATAAAATAATAAAAAACCCGAAACACAAAAAAAAAGGGGGAGTCAGCATGTGAATGTGATAAGAAAAAAATACGATAGCACCTCTAAGGAGGGGGCAGGGAGAGTAAGAGTGAGATGAGGTCAAAAGGAACCATGTTGTGTTGGAGCCCACAATGTACTGGAGGAGCTGCTGGGGACAGTCTGGTGGAAAGCAAGGAGGAATGTGCTGGACTCATGCCAGCAGCATGGCGCCACAACTCCCAGGTGTCACACCAGGCTGACCAGCTTTGAGGAGCTCGAAGCAAAGGGTAAGGTCCGTGGATAGTGATGCCCTGCAGCACACGTGTTCAGCCACAAAACTGCCAGGCCTGTATTTCTGCAGCCAAGGGTGGTGTTGCCAATTGTATTGACTGAAGACCCCCTTTTCTATCCAGCATTGACCTCCATCCTTTCCCCAGATCCAGAGGAACAAGAAATCCCTGTTAGCCCTTGGAGGGAGCAGCTGTCTGCTCTGGGGAAGGGCCCCAGAGGCTGCTGTAAGTCCCTCCCAGCCTTCCAAGGTCCCAGCAATGAAGCTCCCTGAACAGGTGGGCTCTGCTCCCCTTTCCTGGCCCCATTCTTTGTGTATTACAAAACAAATAACCCATCGCTATACATGTAAATATCTGTGACTGGGCAACTGTAGCAGACACTTGTGCATACTGAGATCAGCACTGGAGGACAGGGTGGCAGGTTGGGCCCATCCTCCTGGGCTCCTCCGCTGTGGAGGCCCCTTACATCTCCTTGGTGCTCATTCTCTTGGTCTTCTCGGCCGTCTCCTAGAGAAAGAGAGCACAGAAGTGAAGCTCTGCGCTGACACAGGAATTGGTAGCGCTCTGAAGTCTTTGGTCCATCCACAGGCAGTGCCAACACTGGCTTGTATCTGAAAGCCCCACACCTGTATTTGTCCCCACAGGCAAGAGATTTACTCTGCTCCTCCTTCTACCTCTTACCCCCTTCTACTTCTTCTAGAAGTCTCCAAGTGACAGAAACAGAAGGAGCCCATCTGGCAATGGGAGGCTTAGTGCAAGCAGACCTTCCCAGCTTCATGCTAACCTGATGCTTCTGCAGTTCCTGAACATATCTGGCCATCTCCTCCTCAGTCAAATCTTGATCAGGTCGGTGTCTCTGAGCAGGCACCTTCTCATTCCTCCCTGGAAGCAGAAATGGAGTTTTGTGTTTCATAAATAGGGAATGCAAATTTCAGATGCTGAACCATGAAGAACAAAGGGAGGCAGGTCAGCCACAGCATCCCTCAAGCTCAGGAAGCCTTTGCTGGAGGATGGTATGGGTTGGCTTCTTAGAAAGAGAACAGGCCTTGTGGCTGCCTGGGACTTCACCACTTGGGTGTGCAGTTTGTCCCTGTCTCTCCCTTCCATGTCACTGATAATAAAGCCACATATAAGAGGCTGCATATTATTGAAAAGAAACACCTATAATTAGCTCAAACATCTTGGCCTCTTGTAGGGAATGAATGGAAGCTCAGTGCTACCCAAGTACAATAACTGATATCTAATGAAGAGGTAACTTGCTGATGCATTTGATCTGATTCTTCAGTTTCATTATTCCTCTAACAATAGCCTCTAACCCCTCTGCTGCTCTGACATGGGCAGAAAGTCAAGGAATCGTTATCCCAGTGCATACATCTGTCATGGATGCAGGGAACAAAGTAGACAGCAAGAACAGGTGTTGCATAGCAACTTTGAAGGTTGTTTCTGGGGACGCAACAAAAAGAGTCTCTCATTCTGTTGCTTAATCTATGACACCTACACACAGCTCCTCTGGCAGCTCTATTAATACTACAGTTGTCTTTTCTCAGGTGAGTTCCTGCTGCTACAGCTAAGTCTGAGCTGAGGTGATCCTGCAGCCTCTGCTGCAGAAGATCAGATAAATATGAAAAGCTCTGTACACACTGCTGCTGTTTCCCTCTCTCCTACTCTGCCCAAGCTACTGACTATAGATCTGAACCAGTGTACTCCTGGCAGGTCCCACAGAGCTCTGAAGCAAAGCTCCTGCAAGGGCCTGGTTTCTGGGGAAGAAGGATATAAAAATGCAGCAAAGGCTGGGTTTCTAGGGAAGGCCAGAGAAATGCAGCACCATGCTGGGAGGATGGATGTGGCTCCTTGGGAAAGACCCATACATTTTCCAACACAGGGAAAAGGTGGCATTCCACTGGCTCTGAACTATGTGTGAGAAGGTGAAACAGAGAGCTGTTGTTCATAATTGTACCATGACTTCTCACAATTGTACCCTGGCTGTGCAAGTTTAAGAGCCTTCCAAAGGAGGAACAAACAACCCTCCCTTCCTATAGCACTACCTCCCTTCATCAGCATTACTCTACAGTTTTTGTGGCAAGGAGCTAAAGTGCTTTCTTGGCATTGGATGATGGTTCCTATATCCCCTCTTGATCAAGACAGGATCCTAGATCTTGTTTTACAAATTCCATAAACACAGATACAGTGAGGATATGGACACATACACAGGACAGCTGACTTGCTCACACCTACACATACAGTAGCAGCCAGTGACCTATTTGGTCTGCACCAGATGGATGCAGAGTAGCTCTAGTTTGGAAGATTTAGTGCTGAATTTTCATGACAGCAAATCCAAACTACAAACCCCAGCAGCCCCAAGCCTAGTTACACACTTTCTGATCTCTGCATCAATACCAGCTTGGGTTTGACTAACATGGAACAAGTGAGGGTTATGCAGAAACCACCCATGGAGAAGCTGAGGAAAAGCTAGAGAGAGAAGAACCCTGGATAGCTGGTGCCTTTGGGAAGACACAGAGTGAGAATTCCTTTTGCCCAAACCCAAACATAGTAATTTTCTGGAGAGCATACGGACCCTCGCACGTCATTGCGGTGCACACCCAGTTCCCACAGGCACAGACGCAGCGGTTGCACTCCACCTGGGTCTCTGCTCCGTCCTCATAGGTCTCATCTTCCAGGGCACACTCTGAAGAGGCACAAAACAAGGGCAGTGCTTGTGAGAGAGTGAGCAGGCTAAAGACAACATACTTTGGAGATGCCTTGAGAGAGAATATGAGGTTTAAGGGGAAGCCTTCCTTCCCCCAACCACCAGAAGTTTCCTCATGACTGAAATATTCATGCTGAATTTGGTGAATGAAATCAGCCAAAATATAATTTGGGAAAATCAAACCCTTTATTTTTCTTCCTCAGAAGAACACATTTCAATTTCTCAATGCCAAATGAAATCTCAGTGTTGGATTTGTTTGAATTTCCTTATCTGTTACACAAAGAAAAGAACCCCTGAAATGAAAGCTTGGATTATTCTGATCCAGGTGGGGGTAAGTTGGGGAAATGATTTGGAAGGATAGTGAACTTTGAGATGCTCATCAGGGAGGCTCTCTGTGTTAAAGGTAGAACATAGCAGGACTTTGGTCTGGCCTGACTTTCCTAAGTTATCCAGCCATGAACTCCTCACATGATTGACCTCTGCACTGCTAAATACATGCCTTGACCTTACAAGCATACCATACCCATTCAACCTACTTCCTTGCTTTTAAAATCCAAACCTTTCTTATCACATGAGCTGCAAGCTCTGGAACAGTAAAAGCAGTACTTTCAACAATGCAGGGGCAAAGGGTGCTGTTGGATGAGAGGCAGGCATATATTAAAATTATATCTGGCTGTGAAGTTACAGCACCCGATGTCTGGCCTGAAGCTGATCTCTTTTCTTTCCTCCCTTCCCAGGACCCTTCTTGTTCCCCAAGATAAGTGAGGAGTTCCTACTTTTCTCTGGTGGGTTGAAGGATGGGCTGAGGCACTTGAGAAATTCATTGAAGCTGAGCTTCCAGTCAGCATTTTCATCTGACAGCTCGATGAGGGCGTCTACGCAGAGTCCCCTGAAAGGAAACACAGAGACTTGTTCTGCACAGGGCTGTGCTAGGCCAGTCCCTGCTCTACTGTCTTCAGAGTGCAGGTGAGTAAAAACAGTAATAACTAGGGACACTCCAAGGTGTCTGGCAGAAGTGCCTTCTCTAAGGAAACCTCATGGGATAAAGAGAAAAGAAAAACAGTCACAAAATACTCTCTCTGTCTGGCAACAGGCTGGGTAGTGGGGGGATATTCAGAACAGCAGGAATGAGACATCCACATTTGTTGACATCTACATGCTGTCACACAGGTAGAGATGCAAGCACAGCAGCCTGTTTTCACACAGTGGCAGACAAAGAAAGAGAGAAACCTCTCAAACTATAGGCTGTGTATGAATGGTGTTTTCCCACCATCTTCCTTGCACTGGATGTACCTATTAGGCAAAAGGTGAGGGCAGTCCCCAGGAAAGCTAATTTATTAGGAAATAGAAAGAAGATGACAAATCTTCTGTAACCCAGCTTCCATCTGGCTGCACAAGTGTTAAATGTAGGGCAAAAGAGTGTTGGAATATGTGTCTAACATGAAGGGTAGAGACAGGACCGCTCCTCTTGTGGTGTTCACACCTATTTAAGTTGGAAGCCACTTCATACACAGTTAACTCTGCCAGTGCAAGCCCTAGCTGATATTTACCATGAGTGAATTTCTATGTTCCATTCTACCACATCTGCCCCCCTGGCCCTCCCTCTGGCATCCTGTCCACTGCCCACCTGAGCAACTTGTTGGTCTCCTGGTCCATGTAGGTGGTGATGTTGATGGCAGTCTCATTCTGCTCCACAAACTTCAGGAATTCAGTGGAGTCCAAGCGAGAATCACCATCATCAAAGCTCTGTAGGGGAAGATAGGAAGATATGAGAGGCTCTCATTTATCAGTTCAAAGTACCCCTTCCTTCTTCCTCTTCCATACGTACATACCATTTTGAAGCTTTAGTGAGACAAGTTCAATCACCCCTGTTTTTCACAAAGAAAGAGGTTCAGAGAAAAGCAGCAACATATCCATATTAGCCTCAGAATAAGAGAGAAATGATCCTAGCCTTGTTCTCACAGATAAGCTACACTGCCTCTCATTCACCTCCTGCTGCTTGATTTATGGCTCTAACCCTATTTCTTCTGTTTGTTTCAGCCAGCTCTTAGCTTTCTTATATACCTCCTGCCTTAAAGCAGACCAGCTGCATTCAAGGAGGTGTCAGCTTTCCAATATGTGTAAATCCAAAGCTGTGCTTGGACTCTTGACAGTGACAAAAGGGAAAAATCACAGGAAGCAATTTTCTGCTGATACCAGGGAAAAAATTTAATGCAATAGCACAACACCTCACCATCAACTTCTTAAGGTCCTGACAAGACTCCTGGCACTGAAGAGCAGCATTTTTAGCCCCAAAATCCTGGCTGTACTCCCAAAGAAATAACTGCATTTTGCTTTCCTGTTTGGAGGCATGACACCACAGTGCTGGGCACTCAGCAGGAACTGCTGTGCCCCCTCAGAGACAGCTGCATTGCTGGGAGTGGAAAATTAATCCTGCACACGGACTGCTGCCACCTAATTTTTGCTGTGTCATTGGGGCAGGTCGCTGTGACTCCTTGTGCAGCGCTCTCAGGAATGCTGGAATAAACACTGCCTGTTGTTACCTCTATGCGTTTCAGAAGAAACATCTAGGGCTAGGGAAACAATCCTGTGTAACTGCTCCACATGCCAACTTCTCCTAGACTTTGAAGCTTCTTGTCCTGCTTTTTATTGTGAAAATGACTGCAGTTTTCTTAATGACCCAGACTGTTAAGTGAGTTTTCTTGCCTTTTGAAGTTATGGTCTACATTAAGGCATTCCCACAGAGATTCTCCAAAATGGAGCAGCTTCCTACTACCACTCTTGCTCGTCTTGAAATAATGTCCTTCAAGGTCATGACCTGCCTGATGAACAAACACATCCCAGTGAGCCCCGTAAGTCAGGCTTCCAGGAGGGGAATAGCTTAATGCCACATCTACAAACCTCCCTATCAAGGAGAACAGGGAAGAGCTTCATTTCAAGTATGTGTTGAAATGAAGTGTTTCCTACATGTGTTTCCTCCAGTGTTTCCTACATGCAGGACAGGAATCAGGCCATTTGCAGGAATGCAGGGCATGAAGAGCCCCACAGCCTGGCATGACAAAATTCCTCCAGTAACAGCAGACACTCGTTGCTGACACAAATTTCTGTGTGTTTGAAGCCATTTAGTTTGCTTTGCCTTGATTTGTCCCAAGTTGTTCCAAACTCTGAATTCTGCTTTAAAAATCTTTCAAAGCTGTAAGAATAAGGTAGTTGAAAAGGTGGATTACCACCTGATAGAGAATTACAGAATCATTAAGGTTGAAAAAGATCTCCAAGATAATTGAATCCAACCTTTGATTGAACACCACCTTATCAACTGAACCACAGCAGCAAGTGCCGCATCCAATTGTTTCTTGAACCCTTCCAGGGACGGTGACTCCACCACCTCCCTTGGCAGCCACTCTTTCCCCAGCCTGTAGTTCTGCCTGGGATTGTTGTGACCCAAATGCAGGACCCGACACTTGCCCTTACTGAACCTCATACTGTTGACCTTGGCCATGGAAATTCTCCCTTTCGTACAAGCAGAGGTATTTCTTTGCCATAAGAACTCTCACCCAGTGGCTGGGATCAGTGCTCCAGAAAAAGTGGGACAGTAAAGAGAACGTGAGGCTGCTGCCTCTGAGCTGCAGCCTCAGGATATCACCAGCACGCTGACAGGCATGGGGACAGTGGGTGTGAACGGCTTGTGTGGTGACAGTGGAACAAGCCTGTGGCTGGCTCATGCATTTCAGCAAAACCCATGACCTGGGGAGACCCTGCAAAAGTGGCTGGGGACAGCACATCTGTAGGGAGAGGGACTGACACAGGACATTGCTGCTTTTGGGCGCTGGCAGGCACTGACAGGAGTGCCCAGGACAGTGGATTTCCACAGACAGAGCAGCATTAAAGGCTGCAAATGTGAGGATGCTCTGTGGAGTGAGGGGACCAGCTCCTCTGTCTCACCAGGGGGTGCCATTGCCATGGCAAATTTGCTTGCAGTGCTAACTCCTGTCAGGCACCATTAATCTCTTGCTGTCAACAGCTCATGATTTAAATGTTCTCCCCTCTTCCCCACCTGCTCCTCCAGCTCCATCCTGAATGCTTTGAAGTCTGTCAGGAGCCAGGCATGAGGGGGAGGGACACAGCAGTGCATGTGGCTGAAGCATGGGAGAAGCTTGGGATCTGCTGTTACAGAAGGGGATGCGGATGGGCTGAGGGACAGACTGACAGGGAGGAGGAAGGAACAGGATTATTGCAAGGCCCAAGACTCAAGTGGCTCCTTTCACTCTGCAGAGTACTAGGGAACTGCCAGCTCTCAGCCACAATTGGGACATATTCCTTGAAGCCCCCAAGTGTCCCTTATACCCATCTCAGCATGGCCTTGGGACTATCTAGACCGAAGGATCAGCAGCCCCTGCCACAGCTTCTTGCATTTCCAGCACTTTCACCTCTTTTCCTCTGGCTTTTTATCCCTGAGATTAGTTCTTTACTCTGCTACAGGCTCATATGGCTTGCCCTCCTCCTTTTCCCCAGGGCAGGTCAGACACCAGGAGTCAGAGATGTTCCACATCTGGTTGCCACAAGCTGTGTCAGTGGCTGCTGCAGGCAGCCCATAACACATCAGGCTGTAGGACTTATCAGATCCCTCTGGTCCCCAGCTCGACAGGCACATCACACACTGGAGCCTCTCAGCTGGGGGCACAGCAGCTGTTATGCAGTGACAAGGCAAGAAATGTTGTCTGGGCTTTGAGGCAGGTGCTGCTCTACTTGCCTTGAAATATTTGTCCAGGACTTCACTGTAGTTACTGCCCTTGGAGAACCACCCATCTGGGATAATCTCAGCTTCCAGCCACTGGATGACCCGGCGACGAAGCTCGTCCCTGTCCGACTGGTAGCAGACAACTGTGATGGGAGATAATGCAGTAGAAGGAAAAACAAGAGTGAGAGAAATCAAGCTGGCAGGGAGATCACAAAGAGAGGAAATAAAAGCCAGCCAGCTCGCCCTGATGACAGCTGGCAGCCCCTCGGTCCAGTCCTTGGAGTTACATCACTGCCAGATCCAAGCAGATATACCATGTCCTGAATAGTGGATGGGCTGTTGGTGACACCATGTGGCACAGCCGGAAAACAACACTCCTGCCAAAGCTCTTCCTTCTTATTCCTGAAGCTTGTGGAAGAACAACCCAAAGGTGACTCATCTTGGTGTGAAGAGTCCCAGACTGAGGGAGGAAGGTAACTAACAATGTCCCGGGGCTTCCCGACACTTCGTAGAATTGTCATTCAGCTGTCAACCCTAAAATACCAAAACCTCTGTCCTCTGCAAGTGGGAAGACTAGACTGAGCAAGCCTTTCTACCACTGTGTCTCCAAGACATGAATTTTGGGGCCTATTATCTCAGGAAATACTGTTTCTTCAAAGCCCTGATTTGTCCACTCTGACTGGAAATGAGAGGGGGTCAGGTTGGGCTTGTTCACTCACAGTGCTTGCCAGTGTCACAGGTTTCTCCAGGGCAGTTATCACTTTGTGCTAGTACAAACCATGCATTTAGAAACAAAACTGAAAGACTAGCTGGGAATTGTCACACTTGCCCAGTAATCAGTGTGCATTCATGTCACTTACACACACTAAGGATCTTCTGAATCCAGTGACTACTATCACAACCAGATGGAGAGATGAAGAAAATTCAGCTCAGTAGGGATTCTGCATGTTTAATTTTGTACTTTAAAACTGCTTTAGGGTGGTGGACATGCTCTGACATGGTCCTTCCTCTTTAGTTTGTATGAGGCTTTGCTTTCCTCTGTCCTAGGAAGTTAAAGTTGATGATTACACAGCTCCAGTACTTAGAGGTCATGAATGGGAAAAAGGCTCTCCTGATGACAAGCCATGGCCCTAAAATCCGATGTTAAGTACACATGGCAATACATAAGGGGAGAAACCAAGCACAGGGAATCAAAGAGACTTATAACTTAGGTAATCATAGAATCATTTAGGTTAGAAGAGACTCAAGATCATCTTGTTGGCTGATAGTGAAGGCAGTTCAGCTGTACCTCCTGACTCTCTGCCTCTGCACCCATTGGTTCATCACTCCTAAAGCAAAGTTTTCCTTTAAAGGAGTGCTCCATCCCTCAGTCTGGGTGATGAGCACAGTTTGAGTCCCTGGGTACAAACTGGGTTTCATTGCACCTTGTCTATGCTGAGTCCCTGAGACATCCCAGCACAGTGAAAAGCCCAGGAGATGTATGAGCTCTGAAAGGTTACCCAAGAGTAAAGAGCTGGGCAATCACATTTCAGCTGATTTATCAACTCAGACTCTTCTACAGCCCATGCAGGATATGACTTTTACACAGAGCTCTGTACTCGCCCAGCACACCCTCTGCCCGTCTCCCAGAGCATACAAATTCATACAGAGGCCTCAACCAAACAGGAGACAGCTTCTTACCTGGACTTGCAGCTGGATTCTCAGACTTCTTCTCTGTTAATGGAAAGACAGAAGAGGACATTTCTGATGCAGTGTGAAGCAATACAAATCTCTTCGTACCATGGGTAAAAGCAGAGGAGCCTGGGAGTCTTTGGATATATGAGGGCCACATACATGATTGAGGGGCTGGAATCCCCTGGACCATGAGGAGATACTGAGGACAGTTTAGACTGAAGAATTGAAGGCTCAGGGACAATCTCATCAATGTTTATAAATCTGATGGAAGGAAATGAGGAAGACTGCACCATATTTTTATCCATGGTATTCAGTGACAGGGCAAGAGACAGTGGCACACATTTAAACACATGAAAACCATGGAGCTTGTGTGTGTGTGTGTGACATCAGTGGGACTTAAACAGGCCCACTGATGAGGCAAAATCCTTGCTCCTAAAGTTATTGAGGTTCCTTATGAACATGGATGATAGTATTGGTTTTAGGAGTTTATCCTCAGAGCATGACTTTTCCTCAGCAGTTAAACTGAGACACTTACCTGGCTGAATCCAAAAGTTTAATGTGAGGCAGTAGGAGCAAAAGGTTGCCCTGCTCTCCTGAGTGCCACACTCCCAGAAGCTTGGGGAGCCAATAGCTCCAAGATCCCCCCACAGTCAAGGTGTCAGGGTTTTGAGTGCACTAATGAGGGCCTTAATGATCCTGCTGGCCTCACCTAGAGCCTCCATCCAAACTCTCTAACCGTGAGCCAGGAGGCTCCATTTCATATCTGATGCCTCAACTCCTAGTCCTTGCCTGTGATTATTATGTTGTAGCCATGCCTGTCTCCAGCTCTTTTGCAACCACTCTCTTCCACAGACTGTTGATCCAGGCCCTGACCTGGTGACTGTGTTCCCACCTTGGTCTCAGCCCTGCTACAGACTGCATCACTATGAGCTCGTCTGGCTCTTGTCTGATTCTGGTTACCAGAATCACCAGCCCTGACTTCACAACTTGATTGCAGGCCTACTTCATCATTGCCAGCTTGCCTGGTCATCTGGACTCTTGCTTGAATCTGGCTACTGTTCTGAGGCTTGCCTTTTTTACCCCACTCAGCAACTGTGGGACAAGGTCTTGGTTGGTGAGGCCTCTGCCTTGCCTTGTTATCATGCCATGCTTCCCTTCCAACTCTTTGTCCCTGAGGGTGTAGCCAGCCCTCCTTGCCAGGGTTACCTTTGCAGTGGCCATCGTAATCCACCTGGATCTTGGAGCCGGTGAGGCAGGCGTCACGGTGCAGCTCACAGTGGTTCAGGTACGTCTTGCCATTGCTCCCGCACACAGGCCTCTTGTGAGGTTTGCATTTCTGTGGGAGAGCCAGAGAACACAGCATTTCAGCTGCCTCCTTGGGACAGCTTGGTGAGTCCAACCATCAGCCCAGCTCAGGAGAAGTCCTTGGCATAGGCCCCTTGGCCCTGTGTTTGGAACAGGCTAACTCACCCATCATTACCCCAGAAAAACCCACATAGGGAAGTCTGTGGGTGTGAGTTCAAAGGCCTCACTTTGTCCCAGTTTCTATCACCACCAGCATGACAGGAGTCTTTCTGAAAGCAGACTCCTGCAGAGAAACTGGTGCTCAGCATAAATATGGAGCATAATCCTGCAACTGCTGCTCCATGTGCCATGGCCATGCCTGCCCAGAGGTGTTTCTGTGCCTCTGGTCTCTGCACCTGTGCTTGCTTGGCTCCATTGCATCTCTCTGCAGACCTGCTCCACCCTTCTGCAACCAAATGGCAGAATAAGCCATCGGCCATGAACAAACAGCACAGCCTACAGCAAAGAGAGAGTTCACCAATGCCACTGTTCAGGCTATGAGCATCTCTCTCCTGTCCCTTTTGGTCTGGCCAAGCCTACCTAGAGTGACAGACTCTCTTCCTACCAACACAGCATTTCACTCTCCACTGTCCAGGATGGTCATGCCAAAACTGCAAGCTCTGAGGGAAGGGGGAACAAAGAGCCACATGGCCATTCCCAGGAGCCAGGCAGAAATGTTTTGAAGGCATAGAGCAGAGCACAGTAGGGAGACATTGTGTCCCTACAGCTGGGAAAGACTCTTCTAATCATCTCTGACTCCCTGCTGGATAAAGCTATTCATCCTTACAGCATTCTACCACAA